>VWZI01001481.1:116617-131487 GCA_013396835.1 Psilopogon haemacephalus
TATTATATATATAAGGATTAAAAAAAAAAAAAAAAGTCTTTCAGTTCTTGTCCATCAGTAACTCCACATTTTTGATGTAGTGAAAAAAAAAGGGTTTGGAGTCCTTCTAACAAGATCATTTACTCTTCCAGAACTACTGTCATAATTTAAAATGAAAAGTAAGGAAACTTTCCCTGTGATTTGCTGTGAATAGAAAGGAAAAAGTGTCCCGGGATCACATTGAGTATAAGTAGTCATCATAGCAACAATGAGAATCAAGTTCCCACTTCTAAATGTTATAAAATTGCTGCAAACATGCTTTCATTTTGCCTTAATATAGGAAAAGACCAACCTAACTTATCCTTCTGGGAACGAGGCATTGAATCTCATTATTTTTTGTTATTATACACACATGAAAGAAATAGTAAAGTAATGGATTTTGATAGGAGAAAATATCTTTGGGGATTCTTTAGAAACCACATTTGTAGGCTGCTAATACATCCTAATTCTTAAATCCGTACATGAAGGTTTTATAAATTCCATCATTTATCTTGACTGTTATCAAGCAGTAATGATCTGATTCAAAACGTTCTACAGTCCAAGAAAAAGATATGCAGCTTATTACCTCTGGGAGAACAAGTTGTGGGTTGCAAATCAAATAAGAGGAGAGAGCTGGAAGTGTCTGAGCTGAGTTTCTTAGTCTTTGTTGAGTGTGTTTATCACATTCACAATGATGAAAGAGAAAATAGGCAGAAGTACTTGCCTTGTGGATTTGTTTACAAGTTGCAATTTCTGTACCTGTGGAATCTAACTGCAGTGCTCTATCATTTGCTAACAGTGTTTTCTTGTAAAACCAAACTGGTTGAATTATTAGCAATGAGTATGATAGGTCCCTGAGGATCAGAAAACTGATGCCAGCTATTGTCAGCAATGATGCCGGTGAGGAAAGTTTACTGAAAATTTTAACAAGAAAAATATCACAAAATCAAGAAAATATTCTATGAGTAAAAATTATTTTAGAAAACTATGGTGGAGCTAGGAATAACCATCAAATACCTGTAGATTTATGTGCTTAAAATCAACCACCAAAGTTTTTCATATGCATGCCAGGTCAATTTAGGAATATGTTATCTAAAATATGTTTAGAAGAGATACTGTGTCTCAAAACCTTATGTTTCATGCACTGTTGCAACAGTGTGGGTAGGTAAAAAAACTAATGTAATGTAATGTATTGTAATGTAATGTTAGGAAACCCTGCCACAAATTTATGGGCCTTGGGGAGTATCATATGTCTGGAAAGTCTCACTTCAGCAATGATTCCACACAAGGTAAAGCAAGACACATGCAACTAGTATATAGACAGTAGCAGTTGTCCAAATTAGGAGGGGAACTGTAGACAAATTAGAAAGTGGCACTTGGATTTATTGCTGTAGAGATCAAAACTAGCAAAGAAATTGAAACTGTCTGCAGTGTTTGGACACTAGATATTAGCATATACCTGCAGTTTTACGAAAGATCTATGCTTATAATTTTTCTGTACTATTGTGCTGGTTTGAACTAATTGGAGGATTTGAATAAGAGATTAGGCTGTAGGCTGAGAAAGGAAAACACTGATAATGCTACTTCACTCATAGCTTTACTGAGAATGAAAAAAATGTTATACGAGTTGTAATCCAAATATAGATAAGTCAGACCACTTTGGGCTGTGGCAGCTTTCGCATGGCTCTTTCCCCCTGCCTTTCATAGTTGAATCTGAATAATTTCACTGACTTCTTTCCTGCTGCTAATCCCCCTGGCTGATCTACCTTCGCCTATCTGCTGCATAAAACAGATGGTGAGATAAGATTGGGGGAAATGGGAAGGTAGTAGGGGTGGTTAGAAACCCCTCTTAGGGCTTTCTGATCTCTGGGAGGGGTGTGGTGTTTCTATATTACCTTTTTACTGTAAATATCTGTGATATATTGTAAATATCTGCTTGTATATTGTGCAAAGCTGTAAATATAAAGCTTCATTTATTAACTTCCAGCTGACTGAGTTCTAGCCTGGGTTATTTCAAAGTGTGGGCAGGCAGATAGCTGCAAAACCTCCACAACTAGGAAGGATCCATACCTTAAACAACACCTGTAATTGTCAGTTTTGAATTTGGAGCGTTATGTCTTCTTTATCTAGCTACGACACAGATAAAGGAAATAAACTTATAAAGAAAATGTTTTCATTGTTCTTTACTTGTTATTTCAGCAAATTCTTGCTACTTTATCTTTGTATGATGAATGCTGATTGGATGACATTGCTAAAAATCCAGAAGTCCATCACTGTATACTTTTCATGATTTACTGACACATCTATGCTGTTAAATAAACAAACAAGAAAGAGCAGATCACCCTGTCTATGTTTTGACTACTCCAATTGTCCCTCTCCATTTTAATCTGTAATCCTAAGGGACAGCCGAAAGCAATACATGCAAACCAGGCTATATACTTAGCCTTGGGCTCAACATTATATCACTCAGTGGCATGAATGTAGCCTAGGAAGCTCCATGAACTCACTGGAAAAGGAGCTGAGACATCATTGCCAAGCTGCTTGGGAAAGTCCAGCATATGTGATTACATCCTTTGTCCTTTAGCTGAGAGAATTAATCACAGCTAGGTTATCAGGTGTCCAGATTTTCTGTCCAGTTGTCTAGAAATTGTAACCTTTTTTTCTATGGGAGAGAATAATGGAGTCATTGGAGAGCTCATGCTTCCAAAGTTGCTGACAATAAAAGCAAACCTTAGGTATGTGTAACAATACATCTCAAAAATGTGTTGGCTCTACTTTTACTTTAGAGGACTCCGTTAAGTTCTCAGGAGAGTGAACTCTCAACGACAAGACATGGTGTCCTAAATTTTGATGGTGTCACCTTGTGCCACTAAAAATTTAAGATCATGTTAATTTTCTATCATGGATAGGTCTGGTCTAGGAATGTGTAAATACTGGTCAAAAAGTGAGCCAAGGACCAACTATAAGACTATGGAGCACCATCAATTTTCAGAAGTCTTGTGAAATTTTGTTTATGAATATAGTTGATATTTTATAGATGGTTCTTCAAACGTTATGTAGAAACCCAGAATTTTTTTGCTAAGGTTTGCAACAGTATTTTAAACCCATAACTTTTGCTGTCACCTGAAATCCAAAGCTGTTTCTACAAGGTATATATTTTAAATTCCTTTATGTCATAACGGAGTGAAGACTTTCCATAAGGCTTAATTTTCTTTTCTTTGTTCTTGTTCTCTTGGCTTTTATTAGTATACTTGATTTACAGCATTAATTCTCACACTGGAGGCATTGTCAAAATGTTATGTATTAGGTTTAATCCAGCTACCCCGAGCCCAAAAGCCCCAATAAAAACTCAATCCAATTTGGAAGTAAAAAAGGTATAAAACTTTAACAGTAAATAGGAGGGAAAAGGGGCTTTTTACAGAAGGTGGGAGAAGAGGGGAAACAAAATGCAGAGTAGGGGGAATGAGGGAAGAAATACAGAAGCTGGGGAGAAGGGAAAAAAAGGGGAAACAAAATACAAATACAACCCGTGGGAGGCAATTGAGTCCAAAAGCTGAGGTCAATGGTTTTGGTGCTGGATGGACGCAGGATGTGATGGTGAAAAGCAGTCTGTCTAAGTTCTAAATTTAAAAAACAGTCATGCTATTCACATGGTGGCAGGGAGCACATGGTCTGGCAGCAGTGAGAAGCAGAGCAGTCACTCCAGGCAAAGCAGGGGCCAAAGAGAGAGAAAACAAACTACGTTCCTCTCTTTTATAGCCAAAGTCCTAGCAGGAAGTGAGAGTGGCTAACCATGACACCTGGGAAGAAGGTCAGACCACCCCTTGGGAGGAGTCAGTGGGTTGCCAGGTGGGCTTAACTTTTTACATGTTAATTAATAGTTACATCTGTATGCTATTACTAGATGCTTGACATACACTTTTAAACTTTAAAATGTCATGGCTTCAGCTGTATCCAAAGCTAATTTGAACAAATGCAGTTTGTGTATTTTACTATATCAGATTTTCACCCAAGGGAAACTGGGGTCAACTCTATTTATCTTGTGTCTAAAGACCTGACACATGGCAGCACCTGCACTTATGGGAAAAAGCTACAGTCTTGAATTTATGCAAGCAGGCTCAAAAAATGTCACCATTCTCACCAAAGTAATATCCAATATGTTCCAGTTCTGGTGTTATTCAGCATTTGTACACTAACGTGAAGACCCAGCATGGGCTTATGTGTCAATTCAGTGAGCTTCTTGTCAGTCAACTTCAGTTGGACTTGTAGAGCCTTTTTCCTTACAAAAGAGGCTTATGAGAAATAGCATGGATGGGACCAAATTTCTCACATGGAAAAAAGATGTGCTTCAACATTAGTGTCTTCCTATGTGGTGTCTAAAGGAATGAGATTGTTGCTGAGTCTACCAAAGCAGCACAGTCACATGTTGGTATCTCTTCCATTTCAGGATGACCACAGGGAGTTAAGCAAAAGGATTAATGCATTAACCTTTCATAATTTCTGTATAACAGTAACTTTGCACAACCCGCTGCACGGAAGGAACTTTTCTTGTACACAATGATATTATTCTAACTTCTTAAAAGTTAAGGTTAATTGAAAAACTCAATAGGAAAATAAGTGAATGAATGAACGAGTCTACATTAGGCCGTGACTCCTTACCAGAGTTCAGTTAAGAAAATACTTTCTATTACTGTTAGCTAACTTAGGAGTCAGGCTGCCTTTGAAGGGAAAATGATCTCGGGTATAGGACAGCATTAGAAATAAATTTGCATTACCCTTATCTTAAAATATCAGGCGCTATTCTTACCTATAGCATTTCTTTGTCCTCCTTACTCTGAACCAGTACAAGCATGTAAAGTTATTTAATAGGAACAGATATATATAAATAAGTGTTAGAAAAAATTATGTCCCACACACATCTTGGTGTATGGTAACACAGTCTGAAGGATTTTACTAAGGTTGCAGTCATTCTGCTCATGATAATAATCCTTCCTGGTGTGGAAGAAAGCTGGTTAAGATATTTTTCAACAAATTAGCTGAAATCCAGACACATGGTAATACTTGTCCTGAAGTTGAGCTTCAAGCAAATTTACCTTTTCCCACACAAACATTTCTTAGTTTCCATCCTGCAGAAATCTTTCTTTTCTATTCTCCATTGCCAAATGATGCCTTTTGTGATCCCATCTTGATTGTACCCAGGCTTATTTCTTCTCACACACAAGCCTAACCAAACAACACATTTTCAGACTCTGAAGTGTGTGCCAGCTTATACAGGGTGAAATTCAGTGTGATCTAAAGAGATTGCAAAGCAGCTATCTCAGCTGACTGCTTTTTGAGAGGTGTGCATTGGCTCATAACAGGAAAGCTTTTCTGTTCGTATTTCAGAGGTGGAGTATCAAGGCTCAGGAAAGAGGACATTAAAACAATGGTTTAGGCCAAATGTTTTCTCTTTCTCAGTGTTGCATTAAGTGACGTTCTGGTGGTTCTTTTCTTCTGAGCCAGCAGAAAAGGAAAATTACCTAATTGTCTAGAACGGTGCAGGCACCACAATACTCAGTGCTTTGAAAACATAATTCTTCCTATTGTCAGTAAAAGTGTACAACTATATATCCACTTCTTCCCATCACCTTCTTTAAGCGTTAATATCCAGCTAATCTCTGGCTTTTCCTGTGTGTCATTTATAGACACAGCATTGACCTCCTCCTAGTTTACCTCCTTCTGTACAGTTGTTGGTGGGAAAAAATACAGCTATTGCACTTTGGCATCAGCTAAGAAGTTAACAAAGTTCAAAACCAAACAAATGAAAGATATACCAATTCTGTGACTGAACTCAGAGTCTCTTTTAATGAGAGAGTGGACAACTCATCTCTGTAGAAGCTTCAAGTAGCTTTATTTCTTGGCAGGTAGGACTCATTAACTCTGCTTACAGAATGTGCCTTTTAAATCCCAGAACATATGAGTCACTTCTCCAGTCTGGCTCACGGCAAAAGGCTGGGGAGGAATAGTTTATGAAACATGAAAAACAGAGAGAAAACAGCATATGGTTAGTGTATTGACTAAAGCATAGGCATGAAGAATATTAATACCACAGTACACAGCATCGTTGAACAGGCCTAAGGTGCTATGTCTCTTTTATTCTTTCTTTCTTATTTCTCAGCCTAAGGTAGAGGGAAAGGAAAATAAGCTTCTCATAATTTTCTTATATTCACCAAATACTTATTTCATTTGCTGACATACCATTCCACTTCAGCACTGCATGTCAGTAGTGTTGCAGTCTTTCGAAAGAAAATCAGAAATGTTAAAGCCTGTTTCATCTTCCCTGACTTTAAAGATTAGTTTGAGGGTTATTTTTAAGGATTCTTTTTAAGTTTGATTCCAGAGCAAAGGAAATGACAGATGCTATGTAGAGAATTTAATGGATTTGCCCTTTTATTTCTCTTGAATTTTCTATGCCATATCAAGTCACACTTACTAGAATCATCATGGACAAAATCTGTATTTAGACAAAAAAAAGAAAAAGTTAAATGCATCACCTGGTATCCAATATCTACTTATTGAAAGAAAGTTTTCAAAGAGATACAAAGGCAATCAGAAAACTGCATGTTCTATCTCTTGTCCTGACTCCTTACCATACTGCACAAAATTGATGTGATGGTTTAGAACTAACCCTGTATCCTGGTTCTAAATTATAAACATGGAATAGGAAAATTACAAAGATGTTTAATTTTTAAAAATAGTAAAAAGTAAATAAAATAGGTATTGGATGCAAAAGGAAAATAACAATAAGTTTGTATCATTCCATTTACTTGCAGGTTAGGATAAAGTATCCTGCACATATTGTTCTTCCTTTTGTCTGCTCTTCACTGACCTTCACTGAGACTCTCGNGTTTTGGGTGTTATTTCTAAACTGTAAATAACTATAAATATATTTTTTACATATACATAGTATTTCATGCTTTTACATTTTAGCTTGCTTGTAAAATATAGCTCAATTTTGCTTCCAAACCTTCTCAGCTAGTCTGGTGATTTTATTTTTGGGGGAATTTCAAGCCACCACAGGCACAGAGAAGCATTACAGTTTCCTTGTTTTGAAGATCTAACTGAAAAGATCATCCCAGTCTAAAGTGCATACTAAATAAAAGCACTGGATCATCTGGAAATTCTCACAAGTAAAAAGCATTGCTTTGGTATTCAAAATCTGCCTTAGTTTGAAACAAATACAGATATAGTCATTTGGTAATTCACCTTGTAAACTCTAAGAGTGGCCTGTGGTTTCCACTAGAAAACAGACTCACTCTAGAAATGCCTATACTCTCGTGAAAGGTTGCTCTGTCTTGCATCAGGTTCAATGCCTAGTGATGTTGCAGTGATTTTTATTTTCTTTCTATCTTAAGAGAGCCATCAATCATGAAACTGTCTGGGCTGAATGTGTGGTCACTTGCAGGACAGCTTGCCTGAGATCTAGTTTTTCTATCATTGCCTTTGTTAGCATATGTTTTTCGTTCCACCTTTGTGATCTTCATTTATATTTAACCAATTTTAGCCCTACACAAAACTCTGAATAGTTTTGTTGTGTAGAACTTCTTGTCACTCAGGTAACATGTTTCTAGATGTTAAAAACCACATAAGTGTGGCTATTACAACAAAAAGCTGGTTTTAGTTTGGTTCTGTGGGAACACCTTGTGACACTTGAAAATCAGTATAAGTACATTTCACACAAAAGAGAAATAGGCTGACATACAGTTTTATTTGTATCTATTTGAGTTCTGCATTTGATTACTATATGTAAGCTCAGAAAAGGAACAAAGTCTTATGATGTCCCAAGAAAATAAAATGTATCAACTGTATTTTGATGCAAAAATGTCCATTGAAGAACTTTGAAAAAAATATATGTGTATCATGCTTGGTACATGTTTGGATTTGCCTGCTCTACCACACTTGTCTGAGGTTGTTGCTTTTGCCTGGTTCTAACCAGTAGGGACCTCTGAGAATGTGTTTGTTCACTGACTACCAAATTTAATAATCAGTGACAGGTTCACTTAGAAAGCTGATAGTGGGTAGAAATGTTATTTTTTATGGACTCTACATTCTTAACAAATTTTCCAGGTTACTGTGGCAGGGCAGGGCACTGCCCCACTGGAGGTTTGAATGGGGATGTGAACTGTGACAGGGCACACTCCAGTCCACTGCCCCACCAGAGGTGTGAATGGAGCAGGAAATGGTCTTCCTCCATCCCCACCTCTGTCACTGGAGGTTTAGTACAATAGGTGTGAAGTGCCTTCTCCCACCCTCCATGGGCTTGAACAGGGAGGGAACAAGCCGCCCCAGTATATATACGGCAGCTGGACAGATTGGAGCAGAACCTTCACTCGGACCTTCACTGGGAACTGAACAGACCTGAACAGACCTGAACATGGACCTGGAGACATGAACCTCGCACAGACTTTGAGCCGGACCTTGAGGAGCATCCTGGCTTCTTGCTGCAGGACCTGCCTCTAATGGTAAACTGCAGTCATTCATGGGAACACCATGGAGCATCCCGGCTTTCCCCTGCCTTGCTTTGCAATCATGGCTTTGTGAAAGCTATGCCTACAGTCATCTTGGACTTTGGTGGGCACTGGACTCTGGACACTGCCATGAAAGAGACTGTCTCCCATCTGTAAGTAGGGCAAAGCTGTTTCGTGCCCAAACCTTTCCAAATTTTTTTTTTTAATTTTTCCTGAATTACAATAAAAGGCATCCTTGTGAAGACTTCTCCCAACTGAATTAGAACCCAAACTTAAACCAATTTACACACAGATTGTGGGTGGGGCTTTTGGAAATTATAAAAGCTACATAATTTATAATTTCTGCCTCTTCAATCTCCCACAATCAATTCAGTTACAAACCTTAAAAAAATAAAGTGTTTGTCTTGTTCACTTTTTCTTGCAGTGGGCAAGAGGAGCCCACTAGCAAAATAAATAATATATTAAATTATCCTGTACTTTCTTTCCTCCAGACAAACCACTGTGGAAGCTGTGCTATGCAGAGTGTTGGGATAATATTCCTCATAGAGAGTATTTCCTTGTTCTTTTCCAGCCTTAACTGAAATTGACAATGAGATATGGAAATAAATAGATCCATCTCAGTTACTTCTGCTGGATATTACTCTGGGATTCTATAGGACAGATGATAGTCCATGGGCATGCTTTAGTCTAGGTGAAACTGAGGATGTTTTTCCTGGGGGGAGTTTCAGAACATTGTGGTCCTTTCTTTGTACCTCATTTTCAGCTCAGTGTTTCGACTTCTTTGGTTCTTAACCAATTATTTATCTGGGAAAATACTTGACTCAGAAGCTAAAGTACTTCCCTTGTCAGTTTTTCACAACATAAGAATGCAATATTTGGGTCAGTACGATTAAAGAGAATGTGAGGATATTTGTGTGTATGTATATATGCATACACACATAGGTGTACATACATGCATAATAAGCCACACTAACAAAACAGTTGCAAGTGCCTACAAAACATACGGGGATCTTTAGACAGAAAGAAAATAAATGCCTTTAGGCAAATCAATTTGTAAGCCTAGCTGTGAACTAAATCCATTAACAACTTTCCTAATATACATCAGATAGACAGCTGAATGGAATATTACAGAATGAACAATGAAGCTTTGGAATCCAAAATAGTTCCCCCAGGGTATTTCTCTGTCTGTTAAACTAGTGTGGGCATTTTTCCTCTTACTTGTTGTGTTGGTTTGAGCTAATTGGAGAATTTGAGTGAGAAATTAGACTATTGTCTGAGAGAGAGTTAAACACACTGTGTCATTCACTGAGTTTTGCTGAGAAGAAGAAAAAAAAAAAGGGTTGTTTTAAGAAGTGTTCCCAAAACAATCAGATTAGCAGAGGGCTTCTGTCCATTGGGCACTGTGGCTGCTTTCTTCTTTGTCTCTGCCTTTGAGCTAATTCAGAGTAATTCAGAGTAAAATTCCTGAAATTACTAACTCCTTCCTGCCACTAATCTGTCTGGCCGATCTTCAGCTTATCTGCAGCATCATCAGGTGGTGAGATAAGGCTGGGGAAAGGTGGTAGGGGGGGATTTGGTTATCATCTCTTGGGGACTTTGGTCTCCGGGACTTTGGTCTCCGGGAGGAGTGTGGTGTCTGCATTACCTTTTCACTGTATATATCTGTAAATATCTGTTATATCTTGTAAATATTTGCTTGTATTTTGTGCATTGCTGTAAATATAAAGCTTCATTTATTAACTTCCAGTGTCCTGAGTTTTAGCCAGAGTTTATAAAAGGTGTGGAGGGGGGTAGGGGGGTGGGGAGGGCAGGTAACTGCTAACCCACTACACTTGTGCACATAATTGGGAAACTGTGTTAGAATAAAACACCAGAGAAAGACCTCTGACTATCCAAAAATCAGCTACTTGGTTTTTAGAAGTTCAAGGAATGCTGAAATAAGGACACACCTGCAGGGAACCAGGCTGAAAATATTATTTTTTTTCTTTACTTCAAAAGTGAGTAAACATCCACTGTTTTTTTAGAAATTAGAAAAACTAACTCCATTGTGAAAAGACAACTTCACTATTGTCTCTTAACTGTTTTTGGCTGCTTCTTGGTATTTTTCAAATATACTTTTGGTCACCAAAATGACACTTCCTAAATATTCTCAGTTTCAGCCCAATAATTTGATAAGCAGTAATAAATTTTTTCCACAGTTTCAGTTTAGTCACTTTTGTAAAGAAAAATCGGAAAATTAAAAGTGTGAATGTGTTAAATTTTTAGCCTTCACATGTCAACCCAATACAATATAATGAGATTATGTATAGTCTGAAAATCAATGGGCTACTGTTTTAAAGTTAAAAGGTCAGATGACTTTCTGTTGCACAGTTTGAATGATTTGCTAGATAATTACATTCCATTATTTATCTATATACTACACAAAATAATTGCAGGCAGCAATAACTAACTCCTGATTCCAGTTAACTTAATGAAGCTACTGAAATTCAACAGAAGGTCTCAAATAGCACTTAGCATCACTTGTATGGAGAACATGTGCAGAAGCAGCAATAGGGATCAACAACATTTAGTCTAAAAATGCCTAGACTTCAGACAACCATTTCCAGTCTTCTTCCAAAGGAAAAAAAAATATGGTAAGTCCTTTGTAAGAAAATAGTAACAGTTTAGAGTGACTATCTTTCTGGCTCCAGTGTATCAAAATACTCTGCCCTAATATTGTGGTAGACTTGAAGGGTCAAAAATAGGCTAATACATGTTCTGGCTTGCCCAGACATGTTTTTCTTCTCTGCTTCCCTCTGTTTTGGGGAGAAGCAACCATGGGAAAAAAGGACGAAAGACCTGGAGCCATGGAGTCTGAGCACTCTGGCTTACCCCAACTTGTTTTGCTCCTGCTTACATCCTGTGTGTGACGGGATAACGCTTAATTAGGCTCGATATCCCGCGGATGAGGGGGTCCTAGTACCACCCCCCCCCCCCGAGGTTCTTTTGGTTCAGGTCGGCAGAAACAAACAAACGCCAGGTGCAACGAGTTAACAATCAGAACTTAGGAAACAGAGAGGCTACATACAAAGTAAATCCTGACTGCACCTATAAAAATGCCCGCGAGGCGCAAGGCGGGGAAACACGCTTCTTCCCAAAACCGAGGGAGGGGGGAAGAAGGGAAAAAAAACTGACTTAGCCCAGATAAGAAGTAGAGAGAGAGAGAGAGAAGGGGATCAGCCTTGCCGCTTCTCTGTGTCCGTTGCTATGCTTCTCTGCCTGCTGCCTGTTGCTGTGCACGTGGCTGGGCTCCTCAGCAGCCATGGCGGGAGATGACGGGGAGCGAGGAGAGTGAGGAAGAGGGGAAGAAGAGCGGAAGAAGAGCACTAATGGTTGCTGTGCCCCCCCTTAAATACCCTAGGGGGCATGTGAAACTGACCACAGGCACTCAGCATTCTCCAGCTGGCCAATTGATTCAAAAAGCTCCACGAATGCGTGCTGCCCGACATCTCCCTGGCTCCCGGGGCCACGTGGGGTGCCCCCACCCCTCAACCCCTACTGGACCTTGGACGGCAGAGGAAGGAGAGAGCCCAGGGATTGGACCAATTCTAGGGTGTTTGTCACCCCATACCGGGACACTGTGGTAAACACAGTACACGCACTTGGCTTGTGCCAACCTTCTACTAGGCCTATGTGTCCTCCCAAATATGGTCAAGCTTGGCTTAATGCCACTTTGATTGGATAATCTACATCCAAAGGCCCATCAATCTCAGGCATTGATACAAAAAACACCTAAGCAGGTAATACAACTTGCTTTGCCATTGTTCTGTGCTCTACTGCTGTATTCATGACTGCTTCCTATCCTCAGCATCCTGTGAAGCCGGGGAAGAATCATAGGTCTCAGTGGCCAACCAACAGAATTCCCTGCAAGCATTTTGGGTACTGTCTCAATGTCACTAGCCTTGTAAGTTGAGAAATAATATTTGTGAGTAAATACCTTAACCTTTTGTCATTTACTCAAGAAACCTGCTCTTAGAGTTTAATTGAGTTCAGTTGGGTTTAAACATTTGTATATTGATAGTTAATATTAGAACTAGATGTCTTTCATGTAATGCATTTCATGACCATTGCAAATGAACGGTTATTATTAAAATTATTTGTTGGGGGTGGTAAAAATTTTGAATATAAAAATTAATAAACAATATCAATTTTGGAAAAAAATATCTTGCATTAATTAATTACACTCCTCCATCACACCTAGTGAGACCACACCTAGAATACTGCGTCAAATTTTGGGCTCCCCAGAGAGACAGGGACTTGACAGAAAGAGTCCAGTGGAGAACCACAAGGATGACTGGGGGAACTGAGCATCTCCCTGTGAAGAGAGACTGAGAGCCCTGGGACTGTTTAGTCTTGAGAAGAGAAGACTGAAAAGGTCAGCATCTATAAGTATGTGAGGGGTGGGTGTAAAATGGATGGGGCCAATAAAACAAGGAACAGTGAACACAAACTGGAACATAGAAGGTTTCATCTCAATATGATCAAAAGCTTCTTTACAGTCAGGATAATGAAAAACAGGAACAGGCTGCCCAGAGAGGTTGTGGAGTCTCCTTCTCTGGAGATTTTCAAAGCTCCCCTGGATGCATTCCTGTGCGAACTACCCTAGGTGATCCTGCCTTGGCAGGGAGGTTGGACGCAATGTTCTCTGGAGGTCCTTTCCAGCCTCTAAGATTTTATGTTTCTGTGTCTCTTTGATTTTATAAGAATTCATTCTTCCCCTTGAAAAACATGTGAATGAGTTAAAATTTGTGTATCTCCCTCTTTTGTTCACTGTGTTGAGGCACGAACAAAGAGATTGTCTGCAGGACATTTGCAGCTGCAGGGTACTGTGTGGTTTCCTGTAACCGGGCATAGATAGTTCTGCCAATGAGCTACTGACAATCTTTCCTCATCAGTCCTACCTCTGCCTACAGTTCTACCTTTCCTAACTTGCTTAGTTCTCGTATAAACTTCCCCACAGCTTCCTAAGAAACATAGGGGTCTTCACAGATTCTAGAGTGGAGTTTTAGCAGTTCTGTCAGATCGAAGTCTGGCTGCAGATCAGAAAGCAAATGTGCAGAATGAAAGTTAAAAGTCAGGCAGACAGAAGACAGGCAATGTATTTTTATTTCTTATTTAATGTTCTCACTTTCTACCTTCCCATAAAATGTAAGCCCTTGTTCAGTTAATATTATTTCTTTGGTATATTCTACCAAGGCATGCTACCTTACATACACAGGGTAATATTTATGTAGCAAGATTGTTAGATTATCACCTACTGGGACTATATCTTTGTAAGAAAAGTGTTAACATCCCCCACCGTCATTAATTTTATTATTACAGAATTCTCTAAGGCAAAACACAGTGTACAAGCATATGTCAGAGTTCTACAATTTTCTGTTAATTTGTGTTGAGGGAGCAGTAACTTGCTTTTCTCTGTATTTAATTCCAGCACGGAATGAAACAAGAAACCAGTGTCTTGTATTTCCATGCTTGTTGATTTTAATGCCTCGAACTGTCTCATCTCTACTAACCTATGAGATGTACTACATTTATTGCTGATACAATCCATTAGCAAAATCACTAACTTCTCCCTTTTACTTCCTTCCCACTAAAGTGGGAAGCTGAACTTCACAAAGATCCTCTCTGGATAATTCTGGAAAAATATATAACAAACATATCTTCCACTACTATGGATCATGATAATACTGCATAGCTACAGATATGCATACATACTGTCAAGTTGCAACTGATGATGCAGGTGAAATCGTCTCCTACTTATAGCCAATGCAACTTCACAGATTCGCTTGTTGCATGTGCTTAGTAATACTGTGTGACATTATCCAGTAGAATCTGAATGTGTTGTGGATTGAGGTGAATCTGCTGCTGATATCCAATACCATGCTGCTGTTGTGCCAGTTTCAAAATTAAAGTGCTGGCTGGAGCAAAATATTATGGTTCTTGAACTTTGGATTGGAACATGAGAGGATTTATGTTCTGGTGTTGCTTTGGTTTCCAGATTTGGAGTTTTGACCTTTTCTTCTGGGCTGGCTTCAGGTCAGTGGGGTGGGAGAATAGGTCAGCAGCTTCTGCTGCTTCCGAATTTTGCTAAGGTAATTGGATCATTTCCAGTAAAACTCTGTCTCAATTCTTTATCTAAGCCTGGAGCATATTTTGGTGTTACTTTCCCTCACTTCTGTGTTGGAGGAGAAGAGCTTGTGAAAGCAGGCTGTTAACCCTGCACAGAATGTTATTAACAAAGCCTTTCATATACTTTAGTCTTCACTGAATCATAGAATGGTTTAGGTTGGAAGAGACCTTAAAGAT
>VWZI01001483.1:0-32715 GCA_013396835.1 Psilopogon haemacephalus
CAAAATCCCCAAGAGGGATAACCAACCACCCCTACCACCTTTCCCTCCTTCCCCAGTCTTATGTCACCACCTGTTGATGCTGAAGATAAGCGGAAGTAGATTGGCCAGGGGGATTAGTAGTAGAAAGAAGTTAGTAATTTTACTGAGAATTAGCTACCAAGGCAAAGACAAAGGAGACCATGCAAGAGGAGCAGCTGCAGCCAGAGTGGTCAGAAACCATCTGATATGTAATGTTTTGGGTACAACACTTTAATTTTTTTTTTTTCTTTCTCAGTAAAACTCTGGTGAAGTGACACACTGTCTACCTCTCTCAGCCAATAGTCTAATTTCTCACTCAAATTCTCCGATTAGCTCAAACCAGCACAAACATGAACACACAATCTAGTTTGTAATCTATCTGTAAGTTATGGGAACCAGTGATCACAGTTACGTTCCCTGATCCCACACAACGTCTCTGAGCAGCACTGAGCTAATGTTTGCCAGTGTGGGGAAATATCTCAGGCTTTCATTTACCAAGGGCCTTGAAAGGAATTATGTGCTTGCCAAGTATTATTAATAACATTAACATATTAAAGACCATCTCCTTACTGCCAAGCAAAATAAAATTAAATCATATTAGCATAGCGGGAATATCTCATTCAATGGTGTGGGGAGGGGGGAAAGAAAGAACAAAAGCTATAGGATTATTTATTCTAAAGTTTTAACTGGGGATATAACTTGAGATCTCAGGCTACACACAATTTTAGATGCATTTTCAGTATTATTTTTCATTTCTCTGTCAGGTAACACCAGGCTGATCCACAATCATGTTGTCAGTCAGCAGGGACTCCTCTCAGTCTGGAGTTAGGGGGACTATGAAATACTGGGTGGATCTTCAGTTTGTTATACATGTAGTCAGTCCCTCCTTGGGAGTAAGGAAAGACTGCTGTGATGGTAGCCAAGTCCCAGAGTGACAAACTTCCCTTGCAGAAAGACAGCCTCAAAGACAAACATCTTAGGGAGAGGGAGGGAAGTGGCTGGCACTGTTATCTGCACAGCCTGCCAGCTCGGCTCACTGTCAGCTTTAATCACAGAGTTATAAAATTGTTTCAGCTGAAAAAGACCTTTAAGATCATTGATTCTAACCATTACCTAACTGCCAAGTCTGGTGTTAAAGCATGTCCCTTAGCACCACATCTGTGTATCTTTTAAATGCCTCCAGGGGTGGTGATCCAACCACCTCCCCAGGGAACCTGCTCCTGTGTTTGGGAACTCTCTCAACACAAAAGTTTCTTCTAATGCCCCATATAAACTTCTACTGGTGCAACTTGAGGCCATTTCTTGTCATCTTACCCCTTGTTAATTCTGAGAAGAGACCACCATCCACCTCTCTACAGCTGCCTTTCAGGTAGTTGTAGAGAGCAATAAGGTCTCCCTTCATCCTCCTCTTCTATAGACTAAACAACCCCAGCTCCCTCAACTGTTGATCACAAAGCCTGTTCTTCAGACCCTTCACCAGCTTCAGTTGCCCTTCTGGACACATTCCAGGAATTCAATGTCTTTCTTGTAGTGAGTGCCCCAAAAGTGAACCCAGCAGTTGAAGTGTGGCCTCACCAGGCTGGCCTTCTTTCCCACTGACTCGTCTTTTGCATTTGTGAACAACCTGCACCTTTAGAACTTCCTTCTTGAAGAATGTCCAGCCTGCCAGGACTCCTTGTGCCTTCAACACTGCCTCCAAAGGGACTATGTTGATCAGTCTTTGAGAAAAGCCAAAGTCTGCCTGCTGGAAGTTCAAGGTGGCAGTTCTGCTGACCACCACACACACCCTTCCCATTTTGCTTCTCCAGCAATTGTGAAATCTATTATTTCATTATCTTTGTGCCCAAGACAGCCACAAACTGTTACATCACTCACAAGTCCTTCTCTGTTCATAGAAGTCCAAATGAAGTCTAGCTACTAACAACCACAGCTCCCCATTTGCCACTTCCAATCAGAAGTCATTACAATACACCAATGGAAAAAAATATTAATGCCTCACCTTGTGCTCTTTGCATTTCTTGATGCCATTTCAGAAATACAATGGCTGTGATTTCTTTGATTCAGGCAGAGAAGCTTCCATGAACATCTCTACTGTGCTCATAACTGCTCAGGATTGTCAGTACATATCTGCTTGGTCAAGGATAATAGATCAAATGGGTCATAGGACTTGCGATTTGCCTTTATCTGTATCTTTCACTTGAAACCACATGAAATACGACACATATAATATAATTAGGTAATGTTTCATGCTGAGTAGGATATTCAAGTGTGAAGAGCCAGCACTTTCTGTGGCCTCAGACCAGGGGCACTGTAAAGAGCCAGTTGCCTTTATAAATAGGAAAGATAAAGTTACTTTTTTTTTTTTTTTAAAGAAAATATATTTAAATTGCATTTTATTTTCATTTTGAGTCCTATGCAACAAGTCTACCTTTTCTTGTAGTGCCTGACACAGGTGCTGATCTTCTTCAAATTATAATTCAGGATGTGTATGTATAGAAGCCACTAACTGCAGCAGTTTCTCCCCTATTTAGATGAATCTTTAATAGATTACCACTTCATAAAAGGCTACAGATGTTTCCTCTGCCAGAAGTAGCTCTAATGAAAAAGTAAAGAAGATCTTTTAAAACGGCATTGTTGATGGACTCTACTGGTGATGTTACATTCGAAGTTCAAGAGTTCTCAAAGGATTTAGTATAGCAAAGGAAGCTGGGATGACCCATATTTCAAATTCTTGTGGTTGTCCAGACAGATTTCTGTTTGTTAGCAGTGATGACAAAATGCCTGTTGCTACTTTTATGTTGCAAACCATTTTCCTCCTGTGGTTAATTTATTCCAGGTGAAAGTTTTGGAGGAACTCTGTATGTAGACTCCAGAAGCAACTGAGTTCTTTAAACAGAATGTAGTAAACAATATTAAATATAATTTTCAACAGAAATAAAAATGGCTTGTCTCAGCAATAGCAAACATTGAAGGAAGGCAGAGGGTGTACCACATCCTCCCGCACTCAAAGCCAGGAAGAAATCCTCTTGGGAATGTGAAAATGAATTTACCACGGGTGAAATAAAAAGGATATAGTGTGAGAGGATGCCCTTTTCTCAGGCTTAGGCAATACGTAACACATTTTAGCCAGCTGGAAAAGAACATTGGTGCTGGTTACAAAATAAGCATGGCAGAGCTGCTAGTCCGACTTTGTCAAATTTAAAGGCGAGAGGGTACGAAAAAGAATTTCAGTGGGAGAAGACAACTTTGTTGAGGACCACGGAGAAGGATCAGGAAATTCAATAATCACAAGGTGCTGCTTTCTGAAAAGAAAAGGGAGAAACAGGGGAAGAAACAAACAAAAAAAAATGCCAAAAAAACCCAAACAAACAAAAAAAAAAGAAATAAATATTAAAAAACAAAAGGCAAAAAAAAGCAACTGATCATCTGAATTTCTTCTATATTCTAATTATCTCAGGAGTAACCACCACAGAAGAAGCCTTAGAGGCTCTTTTGGAAGGACTGTGCTCAGATTTTGTAGGTGGTCTCCTAGTGCATACCTCCAACATGAAATAGATCCTGCTGACTTACATAACTGCGTTGTGTTTATTCTGCAAACTGAACTTGCACTTTTTCTTGGATGGACACTGAGCATTTACTCTTGTCATGATGGAATTAGAATTACTCAAAGACTTAATGATTATAAACAAGGAGTTTTAATCATGATTCTTTTCCTCTTTATTCAGTTGAAGGAACATACTCTCAGTTTTACTGTGGTCTTCCTTTGACAGCATTCAGTTCTTCATGGCCTTTTCTATGATACCATCTTAATTGTTAGCTTTTGGATCCCTTCTCCAGAACTATCTTTAAGAAATACTCACCAAACCAAAATCTCATGCATGCAGCTATCAGCATTCCCATGCTACTGGTGCCTGGCGTATTTGTGGTAGTTTCTTGGTGTTGCACAAGAAAGCCACAAAGCCTAGTGCTTAATACTCTAAATTCTTAACCCATTTACATCAGCACAACCTCACATGATGAGGAAAGCAATTCCACTTCATGTTAGCTGCCAACGCACTCATAGCCCCGGTGAAACAGTATATGCCTGGAGGTCGAATTGAAATCACAGATATTTGAGTATATACACATATTTAAAATTTAGGATTTCAACTAAATTCACAAATACTGCCTAATTTTTAATGGGTTCTGGCAAAATATAGACAACAAAATTATGCATTAATTGAAGTGTGGCTTTCTTTGGCTATTCCCTGTGCCTTTTGACTCTTGATCTTTGAAATGCGTCAAGCTATAACCAGTTGCAAACTGAAGACAATAGAGTCTGTTCATCATAGAACCGTAACCCTCTGAACAGGAGACCTAAAAACAGCTATGTGGCTAGGACACCCCTGAGTGCACTGGAGTGTTTGCAAATCTCCAGTTTCACAAACTGGCCTAGGATTTTAAATAAGCTTGATTTGTGAAAGTTCACTGACCTAATCACCCAGAGGGCCAAGGTTGTTCAGGGTCTGAGAAAACAGTGTGTTCTTTGGGTCATATTTCTTTGCTAATTTAGGGGAAGACACCTTTCCTGTCCCTTTTACAGACCAGCAGTTTCCCAAAAGGTGCTGAATGTTGTCTGTTTTACCACAGCCTTGGCATCATTCCAGCACCAGTTCCTCCTACCTAAGGAGGAGGACAGTGCCCATGTCAAGAATTAGGGTATTCCAGTAGGAAATTTTCACAGAAAAGTAACAAAAATTGCCCTGTATGTATCAGAGAAAAAAAACCAAGTAACATGTTCCAAGAGCATGAAAGTTCCAAAACAATGAAACAAAGGCAATAAGGTTATCTCCATATGGCATAAGACATCTGCCCAATGGAGTAGTGCTTGCCTAAAACCTAAGAGACATAGGTTTTCTGAGGACCACACATTAACCAAATCCAAGCCAAAGGGTCAGTTTGAGATGGGTGAAACATCTAGAAGAAAAGTAATACAGAGAAAAAGTACTAGCAATGGATGGCAAAGGATAGAGAAAAGGGAAGTGGTGTGAGAGCTGAGGACTCAAAATGGACTGAGAGGGCATTGGAGAAAAAGCAGAGACCAGAGAGAGAAAAAGCAGGCCAGAAGTGGCCACAGTTCCCAGAGGATCTTCAGGTCAAGTTGATCAGGCAGAGCTGGGTGGCATGTAAGGATACTTCATATTGGTGCCTCCAGGACAGTGGGCTGTCTCTCCATCTGGGACCTTGAGATAATGCTGCTAATATGGGGCGACAGTTCCAGAAGGTATAAGAGCTCATCTGAGAAGTACATTTTAGTATGATGCCCATGTAGCATGTTAGGAACAGGGCACAAGTATGGACTGCAGGACCTGCTGGGATAGCAATGAGGGACTATGCAAGATCCAAGGACTACTGCAACAAACCTGAGCCATCTTGTCCATACATCTTCACTGAAAGAATGGTCAGCACAGGCTGCTCAGGGATTTGGTGGCGTCACCGTGCCTGAGGGTGTTCAAAGAACACATAGATACAGCACTTCATGACATGGTTTAATGGTGACAGTGGTGTTAGGTCTTGGGCTGGACGTGACGATCTCAGAGATCTTTTCCATTCAAAATGATTCTATGACCTTGTAGCAAAGGATTTTTTTTTTTTTTTAAAGAACTACTCCAACAACAACAAAAAATAATACAGGTTTCCTCACAGGAGAAAACAGTTGACTCACTCCAAAGAGAGAAGAGTATGTTTATAGATAGTGGAAGCTTAGCTGTTTAACAGTGTAAACATCCTGAAGGTGGAAAATCTCTAACAGAAAGTAGCTGTATTTTATTTTAGTACATTATTTGAGTGTCTAGTTAGCTTTTTTGTTGAGCTTTCAAGCAGAGAAGTGGACTAATGAA
Organism: Psilopogon haemacephalus; assembly: GCA_013396835.1. Taxonomy (NCBI): domain Eukaryota; kingdom Metazoa; phylum Chordata; class Aves; order Piciformes; family Megalaimidae; genus Psilopogon; species Psilopogon haemacephalus. Next base: position 5,898 of record VWZI01001483.1, read on the forward strand.
TAACCTGCTGTGCTGGAAGGTCTGTGGTGTCAGCCAGCGGTGTCAGCCAGAAGCCTTCTATTTCAGCAGTTTGATTATAAATTACTTTTTAAATGTAAAAACCACAGAGCTGAAGAACGAAAGTGTACCAGTGTCTGGGCCCAAGTCTAAGTCTCATGCAGTTCAGTTTTTGAGAAAGGACAGAGAAAGCTCAGGCTAACAGATTTTTCTGATGCAGAGACAGCTCCTCTCTCTCTGAGCTACTCCAGTCCAGGGGACAGATGTGACTTCACAGAAGATTATTCTGCTCCAGATGATTTACCATCTTCATGAGACCAGAGAACCAACTGTGGTCTTCTGGTCACACTTGCACAGCCCATAACCAGTTCTACTCGACACATGCCTCTTTGGCTCAGGTACCAGTGGGCATTTCTCATGGCATGTAGCTCCTACACATACAGGTAGCAAAGGCAAGTGGGACTTTCTGGCAGATCCATGGAGCTATTTAGCCACGTTGCCTTTGGTTTCTCCAGATCTCCTGATGTTCAGACCTAAGCATTAGACAACTTGTGGGACTCCTCAGGTTATTTCTGATGTAAGAGGGAATGAACTATGGAGTCCAGCATCTCTTTTGGTATGCCAGCTACCTGTGAAGATACTATCTTTCTTTATTTCTGACTCCAAGTGTTTTTCAGTTGCTGCACAGAAAACTTTCACTAAGCTGCTTCTTACGGTTATAATCCCAATGCTCAGCCTTGACATGCCCTTGGTTTTAGAAAATTTTGGTTAGCATCTTTGTATTTTTGGCTTGTCTACTCAAATCTTCATCAATCTGTAGAAGCAACAGGCTGTCCTCTGTGCTTAAATTAAGTTCAGAATGAAAACCCTCCAGCCAGCTTGGATTACTGATTAGCCTTGCATATACCTCAGGTTTGGATGATGTTTCCCATCATTGCTTCTATCTAACTCCCTAAAAAGTGCATTGTTTCTTACATTTATCCTGAATTGAGGACAGATGTTTTACCTGCTAGCTTCCACAGGTTTTTCGACTAGAATAATACAATACAAGCTTTCTGCCACTGGCCATTAGGACTAATATAACACTTCTTTTTAATTCAGTTATTGACATAACCTTAGATTTACTTCTTTTTGCTACAACCTACTGGCTTCATCTTTACTTTATGGTCTGTCATACCTCTACAGCTTTTTTTTTTCCACACTCTGGGTTCCCTATTTGTTTTTCAAAATAATCCTTTTTTTCTGATCTTATTGATTTTCCATTACCTTGCAGTCCCTGTGCACATGCTTACCTCTTCTCAGCTAATATCTAGTTTATCCCACAAAAATTAAACCCTCTTATCCAAATTCTTAAGCCCCATAAACTGCTGGTAACCTTTCTGACCTCTGTCAAAAATTGTTTATTACTCTACCTTGTTATGCAGTCCCCTTGATAGATACATACCTTGGATTTATTACTTTCAAATATGTCCCATTCAGAGAAAACTTTGTTTTTTTACAAATACTCTTCTTCCTCAGTTAAACACATAAACCTTCCCCAGCTTGTTCCTGCTTTTTTTATTGACCTTGTGCTGAGGGAAACATTTTCACGGTCTAAATAATTATCCAATAAAAATATTCATATTATGCTTAAATTGTGAGGTCATTAGCAGTAATTAGCCATAACCAAAGTGCATGAAATCACATTAGTTTCCAAATCCATTTGTGGATCAATGGATGCAAAATAGTGATACTTAATAATGACTGAATAGCAGCTTGGTAACGGAACAGAGTATCTCAGTTTCCAAGAATGTGTCTTTTCACAAGACATCAAGACCTTTAGCAATACCTAACACCCCTGCTGGTGCTTTTACCACAGTCCCTGTCCTACAAAGAAGTCCTTTTAAGGAGATTCAAAGCCTACAATCTTTCCACTGACTTCAAATGCCTGGGACAGAAGTGATGCAGCCTGCCTCACTCAGAGCATCACTGCTTCCTTACCTTCATTCTCATTGAAGTTATTTCATAGGTGTCAAGCACCTTTCATTTAATCTTTCAGGGACATACTTGATGATTGCTATCACTACTTTATTTAGCCTCAGTCTAATATTTCACCTCTCCCTTAAGCCTTTCAAAGCCTTTTCTCAGAGCCTAACTTACTATTCTAGTATACAAGTGCTTACCCTGAATTTCCACTGAACAAGAATTTTATCGATCTGTGCCCTTTCAGAGATATAATCACTACAATACAACAGTGTGAAAAACTTTCTTCATTCATTGTTCAAAACTTGGTGGGGTTTTCTTTTTCCTCTTCTTTCCTCTTGTGAAATACCACAACATTTTTCAATTAGAGTAGGTTCTTGTTGCAACTGCTATAAAATCTCTGTTATCATAAAACATCTGTACTAAATGTAGGAACATCTGTTTCCCTAACTCCTTCCTGATCCCTAGATGACTCATTTCTTTGATAGCTTTTCTTTGTGAGGGAAGTCTTTCTTCTTATATTTTTTAAGTACTTTGCTTTTAATTTTTTTTTTCATTTTCATTTAGCATGTTAAGCTAGTGCCTTATGATATTAAGCTGTGCTGTTCTGTGCTTGTCATCCCTTCTGCATTATAATATTTCTCCATGTAATATCGTTATTTCCATTTATCTTGTAAGAACTGTTCCTACACTTATTTTAAAGCACTGCCCATGCAGCAAGGCAGACTCCTGAATTTCATCCTTCATGAAGCGCTGACACTGAGGTTATGAAAACAATCTAAGGACCACTGACACCAGGTACCACTCAAGTTCATTAGAAGGCAGCCATTTAAATCCTTTAACCTCCTTTGTCATTTTTTATTTCAGATAAATATTGCTGAAGCCAAGCACATTAATGCAGGCCTTCTAAATGGCTCCTTCAATTTTGCAGTCCAGTCCTGTGCAGCAGAGCAGAACCTCATTGATTTATTTTGCCAAAATAAAAGGAAATTAAAGCCTTAGCAAGGTTGCAGCCGGACTGTCGCTGAAAATATGGAGTTGACTTTGTATCACACTCAGTGAGACATTGGAGTTCCCTTTAAGTGACAAATTATGTAAGCACCATAGTGCAATTCTTTCTTGTACACTATTTCCCCATTCAAACCCCGTGTAAAAAAAAACATAATTGCTGCATTGTGAGACAAGTTCTTAACAGTTATTTCCTTTTTGTTTAACTTGAGCTGCAACCACTTTGATCACACCTCTTAATTCCGAATTACCCTGAGCAGCACCTTGCAGGCAGTGCTGAATGCACCTTGGGTCAATTACTGCTTCACAGCCATATCATGTCTGGGAGCACATATCGTTTCCTCTATGTCTCCCTTCCAATTACTGCCAGAGGCAAAGCCTGCTCAGCTGGGGAGATCTGATGCCTACATGAACCATGTGCTTTTAACTGAGCTTTCAACAGCCTTATAAAGTGCCACTTGCCCACCTGCCTCATCCATTGAATGAGATAGATGCATCGAATCAGATTCCTCCTGGATGCAAATCATCACCACTTTATTGTGCTGTACTGTCTCACTAGGCAAGGAATGGACCAGCAAGCAGCTGAAAACACACGTTGTCTGCACAAATAGCAGATATTCATGAAGTCTCAGATATTCACATATTCAAATATTCATGAAGTCTCCTGATACAGATCCCTGTTTTAACTGTGTAAACCCTGAAACTTGTCCTGAGCCCTGTAATTTGCCAGGATCTTCACACAGATCAGGGAACAGCCAGATTCTAGCTCTTTTAGTATTAATATTCATTACCAAATTGAAGGTTAAATGAAACTGAAAATGGCCTGGCCCATATGGTTTCTGAAATACTAGAAGTATAGTCAACATTTATACAGTCTGAATTAAGTCCAACTGTTAACCTAACACTGCCACCTCACACTGCTAAAAGTCCACCACTGAACCATGTCCCTCAGTGTTACATCTGCATGTGTTTTAAATACCTCCAGGGATGGTGACTCAACTGCTTCCCTGAGCAGCCTGTCCCAAGGCTTGACAACCCTTCCCTTGAAGAATTTTTGCCTGATATCCAATCTTAATCTCTTTTGGCTCAACTCAAGACTATCTCTTCTTGTCCTATTGCTTGTAACTTGGGGAAAGGGACTGCTGCCCACCTCCTTTCAGGTGGTTGTAGGATGCAAACTCCTTTCAGGTAGTTATAGAGAGCAATAAGGTCTTCCCTCAGTCTTCCTTCTTTCCAGACTAAACAATCCCACTTGCCTCAGCCACTCCTCATAAAATATGCCCTCTTTAAGTACGTACATTGGCATTGCACACCCCAACATTAATTACACATCTGAAGAAACAACTCTTGACCCCACTGTGTTCTAAATATAAGTTTGCCAACTAGCAGTATGTAAAGAATGCAGTGGTTTTAAACATATAATGACACTCAGAGAAACAAAGCTTTTTGGTGCCATAGGAAAAACAGTGTCGGCTGTATTGACATTTTTGGCACCCATTGTTCTATTACGAAACTTTGGCTCTTGAAGANCATATCCCTGCACTAAAATCTGTCACAGATAATAGCCTTATGTGGAAGAAAATAGGTGGAAGGAGATGCTTTTCTTGTGCCAGTGAGTCGGGAGGAAATTAATCAACCCTGCCTCCCCACCCACAGTGTCCTGGTCTCCATTATGGAACCCACTGCTGCTGCTGAGCTGGTTTGGTCTTGTGATGAATCTGAGCAATGTCTTTGGAGAGACAGTGCAGAGTGGAGCTGCACTGGCAGATAGAGCCCTGGAAAGAGAGCAATAGAAAGGCCTCTCATCTCTGACCACCAATGATGAAAGTTTCTCTGGAGCCTTTCTTATTTGCAAGACTGTCTCAGGTTTTGCTCAGATTTTCCTATGATGTGTCACTTATTCTAGAATTTCTATCCCCATCCTTTCACTGAGCTTTTTATGTCAGAGCAATCCTCTGACAATGGTGGTAATGGAAGACTTGAGTTTGGGTTGGGGTTTTTTTGTTTTGATTTGTTGGGTTTTTGGGTTTTTTTTTCATTTTATTAACTCCGAGCAGAGTGAAAAGTGAAATTTTGCATCAGGGCTCTTGTCACGGTGTTGTTCTTTCCAGAAAAAAAAAAAAGAAAAAAGAAAAAAAAGTGGGGGGGAATGGAGGGAGAGAGTGTCTGGGAGTTAGCTTTCCAGAAAATTTTCCAAGTGTCTCTTTTCAGGCAAGCAGGGTGGTAAATGTTAGCTTCTCCTACCTTACCTCCAACACCTCCTAGAAGCCCTGTGTCATGTCAAAATATATGACCTGACTCCTGATTCCTACATGCTACACAATGGCCTTGATTTTGTGGAGGTTTAGCACAAATGGTGAAGGTATTTTGGGCAGTTTGCAGGGCAGAAAGATGGGCCACGTTTGATATGTAATTAGGTGGAGGTTTCCACAGCAAGAAAACACTCTAATGGCAGATACATTAAGTTAGCCTTGGGCTGGGACTATTTCTAAGGGGCTGTGTTTTGCTGCTACATTGTACTTCAGGACAGATAAATTAGTGGATCTAGCTTCCAAAGAATCTAATAGTAAATCTGTTCATGATGAATTCAAGATGCTTATTGCTAGCTTTGTAAATCCTTTAATCTCCTTGGGTACACAAAGTAGTAAACATACCCTGGGTTCCAGTGCAGAGTCAGGATAAGGACAGTCTAGGAGATTACAGCTGGTCAACAGTCTGCAGCTAAGTCAATACAATTTTTTTTCCACAGAAAACTGAATGATATGATTTTTTTTTTTTTCTGAAAATATCTATCTCCCTTGGAGAGTTTCAGGTTTTCCATAATAAAACAAAACCCATTCTGGAGTGAAAAAAGGTTCCTTTGGGTTTCTTCTTCCCCCAAATAGGTGAAAAGTTAAGTTTTGCTGCAGTGAAAAGGGAAATAGAAAGATTTTCCAGTTACTACTATAAAAGATGTCTAATTCAAGAAATGTCTTTATATGTGAGCATAAAGAAGACTGGGTCACTTGATGCCTCTGGGGAGCAGAAGTAGTGCCCTTTGGAGTTGGCTCTCCTATTTAAGGTGGTTTACGAGTTACTTTAAAGAGTTGACAGCCAGAAAGTGCTGAAACTTTTGCGGTACTTACAGATTTGCCCTTTGATGGGGGTCTGGATTTGTTATTAAAGTCTGGATATCCACTCTTCCTTTCCATTCCTACACCGTGAGCTGCAAGGCTGTGCTCCACTTTCACCCTATGGATGGATGGGCCACAGAGAGCCACAGGTACTCCGGTTGCATAGAGATTGTGTATAGGTTACAAAGCCTCTCCCCTGCTCCAAAAATGACTGAAGAGGTTTCCACCCCTCCTCCCCACCACTCCTTTGTGCAGAGGGGGATTTCCTGACTGAGGAACTATAACCACTTTGATTTATTAATTCAAACTAGGGGGAAACTCGTCCATAATTTTCAAGGTCTGGATCCTGAAACAAACAATATTTTTAATGAATCCCCAAAGTTCCTCCAGCTCCTCCTAGCTGCACAGAAACAACTGCTTGACAAACCCCTCGTGGATCAGAAGAAGAATAATCTGCCAGATTGTATACTGCCCCAGGAAGAGCAGTCAAAATAGCTGACGACCCAGGTTGCAGTGTGAGTATCTGCAAACAAAAGTACTCGTACAATATGGACATTGAAAGAGCTTGCATATAACCAGGCTTGCTAGTGAATTATTTCCAAGGCAAAAATAAATAAAAGTTTATAGAGCCAAACACTAGCCAGTCAGCTCCAGTCATTGTAGGAGCTCTTTTTGTTCATTGTCTTGTGTTTTCTTCAACAGAAGATTGATAGGTGTTACAGGAGGTGCTGCAGCGATTTCCCTATCAAATAACGTGTGGAGGAAAACTTCTGTAGACTGTGGTGGCAAGGGCTCAGTCTGACAAGGACCTCTAGGGCAGCAAGCATGTTATCTTTGTCACCTGGCCAAGTTTCATGTAACAGAAGTTCACTTCTCCCTGCAGTTTTTGTCTGAAGCCACATGAAGCATGCACCAGTTCAGAGTTGGCTTTAGAGAAAATGAGATATGCGTGAAAAAGTCTGCCTACTTCATTTAGCAGTATGCTTCAATAACAGCTTCAGCTTTCAGCATCTTCACTCCTACTCTTTTTAATCCTCAGAAAATGCAATTATGGAGGTATATACACACCAAAATCCTAGGTAGCAGCACCAAAAATGCAATTATGGAGGTATATACACACCAAAATCCTAGGTAGCAGCACCAAAAATGCAATTATGGAGGTATATACACACCAAAATCCTAGGTAGCAGCACCAAAAATGCAATTATGGAGGTATATACACACCAAAATCCTAGGTAGCAGCAACATTGTCTTTGGAAATCTCTGAAAAGAGAATTTAACTTTATTAGTGTCTCCTTGACACTGAGTCAAGGAGTATCAGGAACTAAAAGTCTGGAAGCATTCTCTACAGATCTTCAAAACCCACCTGCACACTTTCCTGTGTGACCTGCCTTAAGTTGTCTTGCTTTGCACAGTGGTTGGACTCAATGATCTCTGGAGGTCCCTTTCAACCCCTATCATATTATGATTTACATGTAGACCAAACAGTTTGGGCTCATCTCAGCTGCAGAGCATAGCAACATCTCTTGATTTGGCACTGAAGTAAAGGTTATGCTGTTGTATGAATTCTTAGAGTAACATCCATTATCAAGCCAAATATACTTGTGGGATGTGTGCAAATATCTAATTTTCTTTCTAGGTATCACATAAAAACATATCACCATAAACTCCTCATTTCTATTTTCACCCTTCAGGATTATGCTGAACAAGATAACAGATACTCACTGCCATAGAGATATTGTATGCCAGTGCTACTGTTACAACATGAAAAGTGCTGCCTAATAAGTTGCATCAAATAAAACCCACTGCTAATGAGAATGTTATTACAATAATATCAGAGTCAAAGGAAGAACTGGCACATAATCCTAACTCTCTTTTAACCCACATGAGATTGAGGCTCAGAGTGACACAGCATGTAGCTCCTTTGACTCAGCTCAGCACACAACTGGGAGGGATTCACTGGTTCCCCATGTCTTTCCGTCACAACTGTATTGTTCTAGTATACAGCAGAGCTCACAGGTTATGGTATTCATTATTGTTGCCCTTGAGGGTTTGCTAGAACACAGAAAGGAAACTGTAAGAAAGAGGCAATCTGGTTTTCTTAGGTTTCTTCTTCACATATCTCTCACAAACAGAAGTTCAGCCATCCAAAGTTCCTTGCCTTTATGACCACTCCTGCCACTTTGACCATACTCACTAGCTGGACCTGATATTTGTTAGACAACTTGCATATCAGCAAAAGCAATACACTAAGTGAACACTGCATATGGCAGTAAGAATTCTGATATAGTCAAGGACAGTGTAAGTACATGGACCAAAATTCGGAGGTTTGCCCCTCCTCTGCAGCCCTTTCTGCTGCTTCTCTGAGTGCTTCTTTGGAGCATCTCATTCACTACAGCACAGAGACAACCTCCAAGGACCTTATTACATGATGTCCCCATGCACCACTGTGATGCAATGTTGAGAAGACTCAACAGCTTTAGCCCTCACCTTTCCTTTTCATGTAGTGGAGGTGTGTCAGTGCTCCTCACACCTCCAGATTGCACGGGTGCTTGAGTGAATCAGAGACCCACTTCTTGATGGAGGAATTACTTCAGGGACAATGAAGGTTTTTTCTGTTTGTTAAGTTAAATATATCAAGTGTCTATTCTAAATAATGAACATAAGCAACCAATGTACAGGTACATCTGTGTTTAGGGCACACACTGAGCTTCAGGATAGTTTACATTAATGCTCAGAAATCAATGCACTCTAGAACAGCTACACTGTAGTTGGGAAAGGAGTTATAGGTGCATACATGTGGCATTTTACCACTTTTCCTTGCAGCGGTTCTTCAGCTGGACAAAGAATACATCTAAACAAGATCTCCTAGCTACAAATCTATAGTGGGAGCAAGAGTTTGAATAAATCCCTAGCATAAGCTGGTTTGCTTCAAACATGGTTTCTTGAAGCAATCATTTTATAGCTAAATAATTTGTCTGAAAAAAAAAATTACTTGTGGGATTTTTTTTTTTTTCTGTTTTACTGGGTAATATGCCAGCAATCAGTTCCATATGGTCTCCATATTCTCTATGATTTAAGGTTTCTGGAGTTTGCTCTTCCATTTTACCTCCCTGCACACATACAAGAGTATACTGCAACACAAGGGTTTTCAGCTTTTAAAATAGTGTGTGTCGTTACTTTCCCCTACTAAGCTTCATTGTGTGAAAATCTGTGTACAGATGTGAAAAAAAAAAAAAAAAAGATACCAAAACATTTTTCTAAAGTTTATTAAAATGCACAATATAGTAAAAGTGAACATTTTAATACATATATAAAACCCCCTTATACTTTCAGCTACATTAAGCTATTTCACATGCTATAGTACATGTAAAGAAGAGTAAGGAAAAGCAGTTTTAAGCTGTGAGATTCCATCTGCAACCACATCTCTTCGTGTTACGTGGGGAGCTATTTTTAAAGACACCACCCGGAGAGAGGTTGTCTGTGATAATCTTTCAGGGAGCGAAGTCTGAAAGCCTGCAGCTATCTGGATGCACTGGGTAAAGGTTCAAATGGAGAGAAAACAGACTATGGGAGAGAGTGGAACCTGAGATTTTGCACTACTAATGAGGTTAGTTTAAAAAATAATTATATTTCCCAGCAAGAAGTTTTTGACACTTTCAGAGGGCTGTTCATCCCACCATAAAACTGTCCTAAGAGAGGCTTATTGCTGGTAAAGGGATCATTCCCACCTCTCATTCCCAGAATAAACCATTTGGGAGTTTTGGCTGCAGAATGGTTTGGCATACACATGATGTGTAGTGTTTCTTCTGCTGCTGTTAAAGGCGAGGTTAGACAGCCCAACTTCTGCCTCATTACCAAATAGAGAACAAAGCAGGGTGTTGTGTCTGCCTGGGTCAGCAAGGCAAGACCCGAAGGATGACCCCATGGTCATGTCAAGCCAGAATACAGTGGTTTCCACTATGGAATGTCTCCTCACATCACAAGTGGTTGTTTTTTATTTCTTTTCAAGCTTATTGCTTTTCTTTAAAGAAAAGGAAAAAAACAAATAAAAATGTCTTTGTAATTGCCCAGCTACTTTTAAATCCATCTGATGTTTGATGGTCACCTTCTTTAGTGTTAGCCTATCTGGGCAACCATCCTCTCATGTTTGTATACTTCACCTAAGCACACACTATCTATGCTCCGAGGCTTAACAAGTGCTGTTATCCAGGATATTTGCCAAAGCTGGGCCATGTGAGAACCCCTCTCAATCACGCTCTCCAGCAATGATACAACATTCCCTCCCTGATCTGGAGCTTTTTTAGTTTAGAACTTAAAACACACATCAGAACAACAGGGCACCTAGCCCAGGATATTTGCCAAAGCTGGGCCCTGTGAGAACACCCCTCAGTCACCCTCTCCATCAACATTCTGTTCCTCATCTGCAGCTTCTTTAATTAAGAACTTAAAACATGCATCAGAACAACAGGCCACCTTGCTCAGTGGCAATAGGACAGGGTGTTTCGAAGTGACTATCAGTCAGATTTTTCTTAATCTCAGAGGCTTGTGCAATGTTTTCTGAACACATTCTGGTTTTTTTAATGACAATTATAGGCTGCAAGTAAGAGACTTGAACACTGCTTTCAATCAATGGTGCACAGTATCTGCACAAGTCACTCTCCAAATATAAGAATCAAGTAATTTTTCTTGAAATTATGCTTGTCACAGGTAAGTAAGCACATTCAAATACAAAGTTAAATGGATAAATGTGCCCGAGTGCATTAACTTCTTGATCATAATGCGACTGAAATATTTATGTCCCAGTGACACAAAATTGTACTGTCTGTGAACATGCTGAGGAAGTGTAGAATTGGTGCTGAATCAACGTCAGTGGTGCTGAATCAGCCTTAGAGGAGCTCAGCATATTGCATCATCCTTTATGATCAAAGAAAGTGAGGGAAGCTAATGAACAGCCAGCACTGCCATCATCCCACTCACATAAACCATCCTGCCACACACCACAGAGCACTACAGAGCCATGACAGATACTAATCCATGGGAAACAAGAAGATTCTGCTCACCACAAGCTGCACTATGGTTAGTGGTAGCATCAGAAGAATCTGTGCCAGTGGATGAACCCCTGTTATATACTGTTTCCTAAGTAGATATTTTAAATGTTACTTAAATAAATAAACCTCTGCTTCAAATTAGCCATATGAGTAAGGGAAAATACTTAAACTATTGTGGACACCAGCCTCATTCCTGGCATTATATTTAAATACACACTACCTTTTCTGGCCACTTTTCTGTTCACCCACATTCAGCCCATTTCCAACCAGAGACCTTTTGCCCTACGAATTTTCCTTCTCAGATTCTTAGCAGGCACCAGCAGCTCAGTGTCATCACTCTGTCACTTTTGTCCAAAATGTCTGTTGTGGCAGCAGTGCAACAGTAGAACTAGGAAAAGGATCTGCCTTCCAAAGAAAGACATCATTTTAGGCATTATCATGCCCTACTCGATTCTACTGCCACATGTAGTGCTACTGCCAACAGTAAAGGTTGTGGGGCCTTAGTAATGTTCTGGCAGAAGCCTGAGGAGGCTTGGGAAAGATAAGAAATTTTCTGGGTATTGGAAGGAGTAAAAGAATAAAGTAAGAAGACAAGACAGTGTCTGGAAGAAGAATAGAGAGAGTGGGATGGGAATGAAAAGAGCTATAAGCAACATTCAAACTAAGCATCTCGAATTCACCATGCAGAAGCTGGTGGGAGCTAGCTAATGGAGATGTGGGAATCACTAGAAGCATGGCTGGGATGCAAATAGAATAGCAATTTAGTGCTTTGTTTTACAAAAGTAATGACCAAATACTTGCATTTTCAAAGGACTAAGCAATATTTTTGGTCATATTGTTCTTTAGCATCTTAGCTGGTTCCCAGGAAATTCTGTTCTCTTGTTTCCAGCATGTAAATTGCACTTATACTCCAGTCATCAAGGGAAACAGGGAACTGTATGTGGTTGGGAAGTGCTTTATCTGATGGCAGTGTTGCCAAAAGATAAATGGGAGAGGAGTCTCCCTTTCCCACAGACTGGGCCTAAAGCATGTGCTGGACAGTGTAGACTTCATATTAAGCTCTATGAATAACCTGAGTGTCAGACTTCAATGTCCCCCCTGTCTCCTTGAATCATCTCACAACCACAGAGCTGGCTAAATCGTGGTGGTTGAAAACTGGGAATTCATGTGGAAGAAAGGTGAAAACATTGTTTTCTAGATAACATACTCTTGGCTCCACCATGATCACTGCTATTCTGCCACAGTGAAAGAAAGGAGAAGCCTTTTCCCAGATGAAATATCCAAAGTAAATTTTAACTCGTGATTGTATACAAACTCCAAGTGCCAAAACTTGAAGCCAGTGCTATATTAAAAAAAAAAAAAAAAAAAAAAAAAAAAAAAACCTGTTTCAAATAGACTTTCAATTACCAAACTCTATGAATAAAAAACCAATAGAACAATGAACTGCAAGCAGCCAACAAGCACTTGGACAAACCTTTGCTCACAGATACATAAGGTGGATGGGTACAGCTATAGCTATGGAAATTGCCACTGCGAGCAGTGCAGTATTAAACCCCAGCAAAACTCCAGACACAGGCAAACACACAACAAAGATCCTTCCATGAACAAGACATAGAGAAAAATTAAAATTAAGTCAAGAGCTGAAGCAACTTGCCCAAGAGCCAAGAATAAAATGCAGGTCTCCCAAGTTCCAGCCTAAAGCCTTTTCCACTTTGCAACAAGACCTTGTTGGTTGCCACTTTTTACAATTCAGAAGTCCAGCCTCAAGGTGAATTTCTGAGAAAGTGTCAAATTTTCTTGTCTGCTTCTAGCATCTGAAGCAAAAGACATTTCCACTTGAAGTGGAGTATGTTCCATTATCACTTTCTGACCTGAGAATGAGTATTTTTGCTAATGAGATCTGAGACTCCTCAGCTTGGAATATGAAAATTCATACACTTACAGATCTTTAATTGGGGCACTTGGCAATTCCCCTTTGACAGGGAGGAGTAAAAATAGGAAATATTTCACTTCACATAGCTGATGAATCCTTAAGTATTACTGGATTCTCTCTGATCTCCTGCCATAAGGAGCATGATTAATTGCAGTAGCAGGAACAGCAGGTCTTCCTCAACAAATCTCCCTCATGCCAACATTTTCTTAGTGAGTGAAAATGCAGTGAAGTACCAGTTGTTGATAAAAGAGTGACTTTTGTTGTTCACATTCCAACTGTGACCACACAATAAAGGTAAAACGTGTAAGAACCCACATTTTTTGGTCTATTCCTACATATGCTTTGTGTGTAAATTCACTCATTGTCTCTCCCTATGTATACAGAATAACTTCTACCCTATTTCTCTTCTGCACACAGCTGTATGATTTTAACTAACACCACAAACTGGAGGAAATGACTGTGGGAAATGTGTTTAAATACTTACCTTAGCTATGACTAGGGAAAAAAATATATATAAAAAATACTAAAAGGTCTTATTTAACCAAATGTTTGATTTCGATTGGTTTTGGTCATTGAGTCTTTAACAAGAATCCTTTGACTTCCTCAGAACAGATTTTGTGCAATTCCTGAGAAACCTTTTCATAATCTGCTCTACTTCAGAACTCTCCCTTCTTCCATGCCTCAACAGCACTGAGAAAAGGAGGAATCTGTGACAGATTGTTGCCATTGCAGTGAAACATCTGGCTGCCTATGCTAGATGTTCAAATACTTAGCAGACAACTACTACTGCCATCACCAGAAGTGAGGAGAAGCTGGTACCCCAAACAGGTTCTTAGGTTCTCCCCACCACCTGAGCACCAGGTGCATGAAACTCTCTGACTACATACCACTTGCCACCTGTGGCTGCAGAAGCCTCTCCACCATGTGTTCAAATGGAAAGTGTCTGCTCCATCTTATGCTGGCAGAATGATCTCCTCTCAGAGATGAGCAGATGTCAGCAGCAGAGCCCTAAGTGTCAAGTGCAGCATTTGCTGTGCCAATGTTGGTGCAGAGCATCAGGTAAAGCCAAGAATAAGTGAGAAAAGGGGAGGATGGAGACGGCACAGAGATGGCCACAGTGGAGGATTCATCTCAGTAGCCAATTTTGACATACCTCATTTCAAAGGAAGAGTTTAGGCTTATGTTTATGACACATGTTATGATGATGGACCTAGGACAGAGAACATACCCAGATCAGTGTCTTAATCAGTGCTGGTGGAGCCAAGGCATAGAACAGACCATCTACATTTCACTCATAGCCTGCATCAAAAATGGAAGTGAAGTATTAGATAGAGCATTTGCTCTTCACAGAGCACACCCTTAAAACCCCGCTAAGGCTGTACAATAGTTTTCTGCAAATCTATACTGAAAGTGTGTTTGGAGTGAATAACTTGATTACAGAAGCACCAGGCAGTCAGATTCAGTTACAGCACTGGCATTGTTTGTCCTCCAGAGAGTTCCTATGCTGCACATATGTTACATGCTACGTTTGTCAGGCACACAACATTTCACTGGCAGCAACACCTAGGACAGACAATGTTGCAGTCAGAGGTGCACTGAGAAACCAATAAGGCAAAGAAAGTTTATTTTACCCATTTAAAGAGCCTCCTAAACCTGTGCTGAACCCCTGAGTGCTCTTCTGTATCTCATGTGCCTCCATTTGCCTTTCAAAGAGCAGATTTTCTTTTCTGTTTTAGAAATGAAAGCTTCAGTAATCAACAAGCCATTATTTGAATAAGCACTTGATAAATTCCTGCAGCTGACTTTACGAAGCTGTAATTTCCTCCTTGGTGGCTTTCATAAATGATAGTGAGACTGAAATGGATAGGTACCCTTCCTTGGAGGTTATTAAAGTAAATATAGCATTAACTGGATTGGGTCCCAGTGGAAGTGTACTTTGATCTCCAGCCTAGGTAATACTTTTCTTCCTCTCTTCAGATGTACTCTATCTGCTTTCTTTAGAAGTGACAATTGCAAGGCCATCAGTTATTTGAAAGGTCTGTCAAGGCAGGATTTGAAAAGCAGACTCCAATAGAAAAACTGCTCTCTCTGAAGCTGAAACTACACAACCCCCACAGCCTTTTATTACAGTAAGCACTGGAGATTTTCAAGAAAAAATAATCTAGACACTCTCAGTTCAGATATGCTTTATCTACTCTTTCCTGGAAAAACAGGAACTGTGACTCCAAACTGAGCACTAAGAAGAATGAAGCACTGACAAGGGATCTGAGGATCATGATTTCCAAGAGAGATGGTGTATCAAAAAAAAAAAAAAATAACCTCCATTAAAAATTCAATAATTTCCAGTAAAGTTAATCAGTGTTCAGTGCTGGGCAGGAGGTTGGTTGAAAGGGTAGGACTCCCTGTCTCTATTCAGAAGTCATTTCTTCATGAGCATCACATTTCATTCATACAGTTTGTCTCACTAAGCCTCCTCTCTGTCCTAACATACCTCTTAGGGATCACAGATTTCAAATTGTTCGTTCCATATCATGATAAAACTCCAGCTTTCATAATAAAGGCAACACAAAATCCTTCAGAAACTCAGCATGATAGGCTATGTCAGTCCCTCCATAAGGCAGCAGTTCTGTTCCACTCCCTAAGTGTGGTACAAGATCACACTCACAGCATCACATGTACACAAGTCAGCAAGCCAGTGGAGGAAGGACAACTCATAGAGTCTTCTGCATTCCACAAGCGTTTCACACTAACCAGCTGGAATCAGCAGAGACACCTTCACAAACACTGAGTTTAGCAGTTTTCAGAAAGTATGTCCCATTCACTGCCCCAGTTATTGTTTCACAGTTGTCCTGTCTCCAAGTAAACAGGATTACAGCAATTTTCAACCTATCTCACTCTCTGAAAACTGGTGTCAAGCCACAGTTCAGATGCCTATAAGGGAATAAGATATGATGTTCAGCCAAATCACATGACGCTAACACTCACTTTGATCCAGAAGAATAATGCACACAGCAGGGAAAGTGAACTCTTACAAAACCTCCTGAGTGAAATTTTGTGCGCAGAGTTTAGAATAATTACATTTTACACTGCTGTGACTCTGGATGTCTCTGGCTGGCAACAGATGATGTAAATTACAGAGCAGATTGTGTTAGCATTGTCAGATGTTGTGCAAGCCATAGACGCCTTCCTTTGAGGAAACTTGGTGTCGTGAAACTCTTGACATGCTTGTTCAAGCAGTGATGACTACATAGCCATGCTACATGTCTTGGGTCAGGAGTTTGAGTTTACTTTTCATCCAGAAGGACTACAGATGTAAGTTAAGAAGAATGTCTGGGGTTTTCCACTCTAAAAGAAGAGTGGTAACTTCCCATAAAGTATCTCGAAAACAGACAGGTTGGGTGATGTGGCAAGAGCATTTCAAGTCAGGATGGCCAGTTCTGCCTCTGAATTTCCCTCTGCTACCTTTGTTTCTTTATCTTAATATCCTCACCACCTTAGAATTTAAGTTATGTGATATGTTCTACATTTTATTTTCTTTCCATATGGTGCCTTGCACATGGCAGCTGGGGAGGGAAGGGTCTATGTTCTCCTAGGTTCAAATTATTGTAGTATTACTATTCTTCAGTACCAGTGGAGTAGCAGAAAGAGAGATTTCCTCTCCACACAAACCATGAAGATGTCCCATCCAACAGGGAAAAAATAGAAGCCCAATCTTCATCTGGCTTAGGCCTTCATGATGGCGCTTACCTTAACGGTGCTATGTGAATTCAACTCATGTGTGAAATGTAACAGATCCCATAAAGGAGACAGAGAACTAAATCTGGAATGCATTTGGGCAACATTACCAAAAAGGAGTTCAGCATAGCTGAAATGCAATGAGCACTCCAGCAAACCAGCCCAACAGCACTGACTAATTGTTCTGAGCCTTTTTTTTTTTTTAATGAGATCTTCAGATACTCAGATCATCTGCAAATGGAGAGAAAACAACCAGCAACGAATAAAGCAGCCAAGACAGTAGTAAGCTAGCTTCTAAAAACTGTTGGGATTTGAAAGAATCATACATTAGCTCTGGGTATTTAAGTTATTATTTTAACCGTGCCTCCCCATGAGCCTGATCTGATGAAGTCATCATCTGGAAACAAAGGCCTGTGGTTCTACTCTGAAGCTGGCAGGTCTCTGTGTTGAGGACTCTGCTGTGTATGTGCCCCATAAACTACATCTGCATGGGAGTTTTTATTAATAATGATATGAAAGATTAACAAAGCTGAAGCTTAGAGGAAAAAGAGGAAAATGTTGCTCAAGGCAGTTCAACTGATGTAACAAGGCACAATAGGTTAAAACCTAAGCCAACAAAAATTGAGACTGAATCTCAGGGCGGGGGGAAAATGGTATAGTAATGTGTCAGACTGTTGAGTATCCTTCCCAGACCAGTTAGAAAGATGTCCCTAGGTATTCAGGACCAGATTAAACAAGAACCTTGCCAATATGCTGCAGACAGTGATTCTCCTCAATGGAGTATGTGCCCAGAAGAGCTGTTTGACATCAAACTTCGATGAGGCAGGTATGTATAATGTATCTCCCAGATGATCCCTCACGAGGAAACACACATTTTCCACGGACTTATGTCACCTTTCATTTTTGAAGCCAGTTCCAAGAACCTGCCTGCCCTGCACACCAAGGTACAGCACAGATATGATTCTCTGCTGCTGCCCAGACTGCTGTCCCTTTGGTGCCACATAGTACTAGGAGCTCTGAGAAGTACTGCACTTGCCTTATTAAGATGTTCAAACATCATTAGCTCATTAGCTTAGGTGCCATGCTGGTTCAACAAGGCTTAAGAACTTTTTCCAGCATTATTAGCACTTCACAAGACAACCTTAGCACCCAAGAAGCACACACCACTTTGCTAATACTGGTTTGGCCTGGAATAGAGTTAATTTTGTTCATAGCATCTCATATGGTGCTACATTTTGCATTTGTGACCAAAGCAGTGTTGATGACACACTGATGTTTTAGTCATTGCTGATCAGTGCTTACACAGCACCAAGAATTTTTTTGCTTTTTACACTGCCTTGTCGATGAGCAGGCCAGGGGTGCACAAGGGGATGAGGAGGGACACAAGTGAGACAGCTGACTCAAACTGACCAAAGGCATATCCCGTGACATCTGACATTGTGCTCAGCAATAAAAGCTGTGAGAAGAGGAAGGAAGAGAGGAGTATTTAGAGGGATGGTTTGTCTTCCCAAGTAACTGTTACATGTGATGAAGCCCTGTGTTCGTGGCAATTGGCAAACATCTGTATACTGATGAAAAGCAGTGAATTAATTACTTACTTTGCTTCACTTGCATGCACAGCTTTTGTTATCCCTGTTAAACTTCTTTATCTCAAGCCATGAGTTCTCTCACTTTTACCTTTCCCATTCTTTCCCTCTTCCCAATGGGGCAAGAGTTGCTATGTGTGGCTTAGTTCCCTGCCAGGGTTAAAATCTGACAGCAGGGTACTCTGGCCTGACCCAGAAAGGTTATGGTCGCAGCTCCAAAGAGCTGAGTCCCCAGCAGTGTCCCTAATTAACTTTGCTGGAAGTACAAGAAAATGTAGGGGAATTGTTTTCTGGGAGAAAATAAGTTTTAAAATAACAAACAGATTGCAAATTTCAAACATGTGACAAGCTTTGTGAGGCTTTCTAATGAGCATCAATGCCATGAGTACACCATGCAGACACAACAGAGGCAACACAATGCAGTAACAGAGGGAGGACCTTCTGTGGCCACTTCTGTTCTTACTCATGTCTCATTGAGGTCATATTTCCTGAACATTAGGCATACAAGTGTTATGCTTATGTCTACTCTCCATCTGTAGTTATGGAAAGAGGCATCTTCAGAAGGACAGTCACACAATATGAATACTACTGAAGACTACTGTGGCTCTCACTTGACTTTTAAGTTGATTTATGTTGCTAACTAAGGCATTATAGTGGAAGTTTCAAGTCAGGTGATCAAAAGCCACATGTGCAGGCCTGGAAGACTATTGTAGATGTGTAAGCTAATAAGTTCAAGAGAAAAAGCTGTCCTCACGAAAGCCACATGTGCAGGCCTGGAAGGATATTGTAGACATCTAAGCTAATGTGTTCAAGAGAAAGAACCATCCTCAAACCACTGTGAGGTCCTAGATATCTGTTCATGAGTGAATCATGGAGTTGTTTCTATGATTCTTGATTTTATTGGTTCAACCGCTGTTTCCATGACTTCCAACTGTATTAGGAACCTGCCACCCTGGATTCTCCAAAAATGACCAGTTATATGAGACAAAATGTAGGAACTACAACCATAGCATGTGCAAGTATTTTGGACTTTGGGCCCATCAACAGGATGTGTCTGCTGCCTTTAGGACAAAGGAAGCTAATCTGTTCTTTCACAGAGAGAGTGATTTGCCATTGGAATGGGCTGCCCAGGGAGGTGGTGGAGTCACCGTCCCTGGAGGTGTTCAAGTAAAGACTGGATAGAGCACTGGGTGCCATGATCTAGTTGATTGGATAGCACTGAGTGATAGGTTGGACTGGACGATCTTGGAGGTCTCTTCCAACCAGGCTTATTCTATTCTATTCTATTCTATTCTATTCTATTCTATTCTATTCTATTCTATTCTATTCTATTCTATTCTATTCTGTAAATCATGGTGGTGATTACTTCCTCCCATTTCACATTACCCCAACTTGCTCTGGTTTGGACAGGTTTGATAGAACACATGCTCCACATTGCATGAGCAAAGTCAACTTCTAACAGTTTGCTCTGCTTCTCCTCCTGGGATTTACTCTGTGGGTATACAGGGAATGTACAACTACACAATTTATCCTTAAAATTCAGCATCCCATAATAATGCCAGCAGCAAGTGAAATTATGACACACAACTAACCAAAAAGATTCAGAGCTCCATCTCATTACATTAACTCAAAGAAAGTAAGCAGTCAGTATGTAGTATTATTCTAATAAATACTGAAAATGACAACATTAAGGCCTGTCCAATGTAAGAAAAGCAAATGCCCATACAAATTTTCTGTGATAAGTACTCTCAGCACTTAACATATCCCTAGAGGCTACTGTTGTCATTACCTAGCCTTCAAGTTAATTTTTAGTTTTTCCCATTCTATATGTTTTTCATAAAGCCCTGTGAACCCAGCTACACACTGCATATCTTAAAGGGATGTCTAAGGAATACTTACTTACTCCATACTATAATGTGGGAGCAGTGTTGTGATCTTGTTCCTACCACAGCATAAATATTTTGTATTCCTGGTTGTGTAGGATTTGCACTAACCACTTTCCAATCTGGTTTTTTGTTTTTTTTCCAGTGATACTTGGCTAGTGAGTTCCCCTGGCTTTGAAAAAGAGCTTATCAACCATCTCAATTTTTCACCATCTGTGGCAGCAGCAATAAGATCTGTAGAGAACTCACAACTAAAGGCTACAGGGATAACTACTAAAATAATCCCTGAACTTGGGGACAGCAGGATATAAATGCAGTCACAGGGAAATAAAGCAGCTGTCAGACATAAAAAAATCAAAAATCCAAAGTTGTTTTTCAGAGGCACATCCTTTAATACTGCTTGAAAATAAAGGATAGTCCAGAAGTGCAAAACTTGGTGAACTTAGAGGAATTTCTGCAAATAGCATGTTTCAGCACAAGAAATCCAGCCCATAGAATCATAGAATCATAGAACCAGACAGGTCGAAGAGGCCTCCAAGATCATCCAGTCCAACCTATCACCCAGCCTTATCCAATGGCATTAACTGCTCCATCCAGGCTTTGCTTCAATACCTCCAGGGATGGTGACTCCACCACCTCCCTGGGCAGCCCATTCCAATGCCAGTCACTCTCTCTGGGAAGAACTTCCTCCTCATATCCATCCTATACCTCCCCTGGCACAACTTGAGACTGTTGCTGGTTGCCTGGGAGAAGAAACCAACCCCCACCTGGCTGCAGCCTCCCTTCATGTAGTTGTAGACAGCAATGAGGTCACCTCTGAGCCTCCTCTTCTCCAGGCTAAACACCCCCAGCTCCCTCAGCCTCTCCTCACAGGGCTGTGCTCCAGGCCCCTCACCAGCTTCATTGCCCTTCTCTGGACATGTTCCAGTACCTCAACATCTCTCTTGAATTGAGGAGCCCAGAACTGGTCACAGTTCTCAAGGTGTGGCCTGACCAGTGCCAGGTACAGGGAAAGAATAACCTCACTTGTTCTGCTGGCCACACTATTGCTGATACAGGCCAGAATGCCATTGGTTCTCCTGACCACCTGGGCACACTGATGGCTGCTGCTCAGCCTACTATCAAAAGGAGAAAAGCACCTTACATGGACCTCTCTGTTTTTTACATATTTCACACGGAAAGTGCAAACTTTGCTGACAGTCACAAAGCAATCATTGAAAAGGAAAATACTATGGAACCAACCTTCTATGTACTTACACAGGCCACAGCCTTACACTCAAGCCACCTCTGCTGAAGTCTCTGCAAATGCAGTGGTGTGGTAGCGGCAGGGAAAAGAGCAAATCAAATAATTGTTTTTTATCTTAAATATGCAGTTTCAGTTTTCCATGATACAGAGTAAGGGCAGGTGCAAGCCTGTTCAAAGAATTTTTGCAGAATGTCTCCTAGGAGAAGGAAAATATCTGCTATCTTGATTTCACAAATCAGGAGCTAAAATCTACAGATATTGATCCTCAAATGTGCTTAAAATACCTGATACAGATGCCAGGCATAGAATGATCTCCCACACTTACTGAGTCCAGTGAGCCCTCACATTCAGGATAAATTGTCCTATAATTAGATAAAATTTACCACTAGCACAGAGGAAAATAGGCACAGCAAATTATCAAGAACTGTAGTTACAGGAGTAATAACAATTCTAGATGTACCTTTCTGTGGTTGGAATTAACTGCTACTTCCCCATAATACTCAAATTTGGGATATTCAAAGGGACTCTCAGCAGCCTTGCTCTCAAAGCAGGGTTCTCCTTTGCATCACAAATTCCAAATATTTTAGACAGGCCAAGCTATTTTATGTAGGTATCTAAATCAATGAATTTTCTTGTGCTTGGTTGGGTTTGGTGGTTTGGGTGGGTTTTTTTTTGGTTTTTTTTTTTTTTTTTTTTTTTTTTTGTGGGGGTTTTTGGTTTGGTTTGTTGGGTTTTTTTTTTACTTTTGGATTATGTCCTGGTTTTATCCACACATTGTACTCTTAATCCTGCTGTACAGTTTAGTGAAGGAGGCCACAGTCTGCATACACAGAGTGAAATGCTGAATATTAAATTCTTGCCCAGTTGTGGGGAAAAAAATTGAGGACTTTGCCTTATTAGTGTTGTGTCCTTCAACTTAGAATTAAGTTAGTTATTCTTGGTATGCTACATTTCCTTTTGTTTATCCTTCATAGCCACTTAGAAATAGATTTCTGAGGCTCTCAGAATATCTCAAAATTTTCTGCTTTAGAAGAGATGCTTCTTTACACAGACTTAAGCAAGAACTGTTTTTATGAGGACACGTCATTGTCCTGGATGTTCTCTGTAAATCTGTCTGCAGAAAGGCAATGATTCTTTCCTCAACACTGTAGATGATTGAGTGTCCATAGTTAAGTCAGGACAGAGACTTATCCTCCAGGCTACTTGTAAGATCTTTTCTTTCACACCATGAACACAGGTCTAAGGATTTGAATCTCAGATATTTGCAACAAGAAAACGTGCCCAAAACCAGGGCTTTTAACTGTTATGAGTCATGAAGAGCACCTACATAGTTTGCTCTGTGTGGCCCTGTGTAAACTGAAGCCTCAAAGCAAAGTGGCTCTGTCATCTCTGGACACAGGCTGATCAATATATTTCACTGTTTCACTGTTCTCTTGGTCTGGGCAGGTGCAACATCTCCAATTAGGTGCATGTATATCAGCAGATGCTCTGGAAGCCCACTTCAGATCATGGAATCATAGAATCAGTCAGGATTGGAAGTGACTACAAGGATCATCTAGTTCCAACCCCACTGCCATGGGCAGGGACACCCTAGCATAGATCAGGCTCACAAATATACAGTTTAGATCACAAATATACAGTTTTAGAAATGCTTATTATACAGTAAACAGCCCAGGAGACAATAATGAATTTGGCTTACTGACTTCAGCCTATGAATACATGCATACTTGACAAACCAACATGAATATTTTCAAATAAACCCTGAGCTTGATGAATTTAATACTGGACTACTCAAAAAGCAAATTTAGACCATGATTAATTTAGACTACACCATGACCATATTTACCTTAGACCAGAAAAGAGCATGACCATGAGCAAACTTTGATTTAGAGTATCTCTAAAAAGTGATTTTTTTCCCCCCTGTCCACTGTAGCTAAGGGAAGGAGCAACAGACTTAAATGCATGAGGAAATACAACTTAGATGTCACAGAATACCTTCTGACCTCAGGGTTACTGAAATCCTGAAATAAACTGATCACTCTCTGCAATAGAGTCTGTCAATATTTCATTTTAATCCAACCTTTGGCCTACCCAAAAGTACAGAACCCCATCTCTGGTCCTTAATGGAAACACTGAGGCTCCTATAGGTGCAGCCACATCAGGGTAATAATATCTGAATATTTGCAGTAGGCACCAATATCTCTCCCCACTGAGGTTACTGTTGCACTGATCATGGGGGAAACAGGAAGCAAATTATCAAAACAAACTCCATTTAATTTTATGACTCACAGTTGATGTGTATATTCGGGGTCCAAGCACATTCTCCTTCCAGGTGTGTTCCGTCTCCGGGATCCTACTGAGTCTTTGAAGCAAGTGGAGACTTTACCTTTTCCTTGTTTTTCCTTTCCCCTATCCCTGTCTGTTAAGTATTACCCCATGACCTTTCACTGATTGGCTTCAATTAAGGCCATGGATTTCCTCTTCCTGAACCAAAGTCAAGTTACAGTGCAAGAATAATAAAGGCAAAACAAATGTGTTGCAGTCACCCATGTACAGTCCCTCAACATCAGCATTTAGAGTAAAGTTTTACTTGGGACTCCCCACATCTTCAGAACACCAAGACACAAATTTGATGCCAACTTTTTGAAATCTCCAGTACTTCTCTGCAAGAACATTTTTTGGGAATATCTTCATATTTTCTTTCTTCTTTCTTTTTTTTTTTTCCTCTTCAATTAAAAAGCCAGTTTTGGTGGAAGGACCACAAGGAAAGACTTGTTATTTCATGGTATTGAGCAAAACTGCCCACATTTAAGATCTCTTTTTTTAATCAGAAGTTTTATAGAATATGACCTGTACATTGTTATCTTCATGAGGAATTAGCTGGATTTCAGCAGTGCCAGAAAGACCCAGGCAGGATCAGGGGTCAGCNTTCCATTAGAAAATGTTTCTCACTGAAAACTATTATTTGTGAAATCTCTACAAAATATTGCTGCCATAAAAATGCATTTCTCAAAAACAAAATATTTCTTATTTGGAAGGCTGTGTTTGTTCTTTTTCTGGGTTCTATTCTATTCTGATATGGGAGCTGTGTTTTGTTGCTGCTGTTAAGATACTAATTTTGCTTTAATTAAAAAAGTTTTAAAGGTCTATTATTATTGTTATTGTTATTGTTATTGTTATTGTTATTGTTATTGCTGTTGTTATTGTAGTCACATTCTACTCCACAATATGCCATGGTATTCATCCTGAACAAGGCAAATCTTTGAACCACAGTAATTTATGCAGAGAAAACGTTCATCCACTGAAAAGTATCACAACTAAAATTTGATGAGCCTGCAGAATCAAATCCTGCTCACTTTTTAGCACAGAAAATAAATGTCTGTACATTCACACGCCAAAAGGAGATGTATACATATATAAGCCTAAAGGCTCTCAGTCGTTCTTTATTGAAGTACCACTCTCAGTATGCCTTTAATATGAAGAAGGTTTACCCCACCATACAGACTTCCTGCATCACTGAAGGCTGACCCAAGCATCACATTTCAGGGCTGAGGGCTAAAGGATTTCATTCATTCTCGAAAGACCGTTGCTCTTTCTAACTGGAGGGCAGCAAAGTTTAAACGTCTTTCTCAAGTTGAAAGGCATGAGACATCACAAGCATCAGTCTACATCTGACAACTACTGACATAACCGAAAGCCCTCATGAAAGCAAATCAAACAAATTATGGTTATTTGGAAAAGTGATTTAACATAATCTCGCCTCACTGTAAAAACTGGATTACGTCCAAGTTGCTGGGGCTATGGTGGCTTCCACAGTCTCTCTTTTATGGGGCACAATCAACTTATCAAAAATGATCCTGACTAATTATTTTTAATACTGGCTTTCAGATGGCATTGGTTTCCCCTGGGTTTGACACAGAGCCAGCTACTATATTGCTTCCGTTTACCACCAGGCTTCCTCTGCAGAGGGGATTTGGTGTGCTTTTGAACAGAGGAGGCAAAGCAGCTTCTCATGAACTCGGGACAGGCCAGTGTGTTTTAAGAAGATCAGTCTGCTCCACTTTAAACAATCCATTGAAGGAAATTTAAAGTCTGCCACGAAATTTATGATGTCCTGCTGGACAAATGTTTTCTTTTACTTCATAAGGCGCTGGCTACTGTAATATAACAAAGTGGAAATCGCTTTCCAGACAAACATGTAGAGAGTTATCAGAGATACCTCATTTAATCACATTCCAGCAAGCCAAGGTTAGTCACTCATCTTCGGCGAAGGGGAGGGTAGGGGTTAAATCATAACTTAATCCATAATGAGTGTTGTCATTAAAGACTATTTGACAATGGAGTCATAGAATCATAGAATGGTTTAGGTTGGAAGGGACCTCAAAGATCATCCAGTTCCAACCCCCCTGTGCCATAGGCAGAGACACCTCCCACTAGAACAGGTCACCCAAGACCTCAAGTATCTAAATCATATCTCTAGCAGAAAATTATGAAAATATTGATATCAGCTCCACGTGCACTGTGCAAGCATCAGAGAAATTTTAAAATTCAGTGGCAACAAAGAGCTGAATAAGTACAACTCTTTCTGGTTCCCAAGGGGTACGCATAACTGGGAACTGCTGAACTTCAGTCGTGTGGTAGTTTGAGGCATCCCAGGTCCCCCTTAAACAAAACCATAGGGACAGAGGGGTGGATGTGCTCGTCCCAGAATACTGTAATAGTGTTATTCTATTCCCTTTCCAGTATCACAGCTTGAAAGATAGTGCTTGACTGCATCTCTTCCCCTTCTCCTCCCTGCTTCTCTTGCTTCCACTTACCCGAGCAGCACATGCTCTGTCTTGGTTCTGGGGGGGAGTTGGTGGGCAGGGAGTTGAGCTACTGAAGGCTCACAGGCCCAGCTGGAGGGGGCAAGTTTGGCCTACCCGTAGGCCCACTGACAGTGGAAGGGGTGGAGGATTCTAGAAGGCCAATTTGGGCCTAGTGGATTTTATACTTAGAATCATAGAATGGTTTAGGTTGGAAGAGACCTCAAAGATCATCCAGTTCCAACCCCCCTGTGCCATAGGCAGGGACACCTCCCACTAGATCAGGAGACTCAAGACCTCATCCAGCCTGGCCTTGAACACATCCAGGGAGGGAGCAGCCACAACCTCCCTGGGCAACCTTTTCCAGTGTCTCACCAACCTCACTGTGAAGAACTTCCTCCTAACATCCTGTTCAGATCTCCCCTCTGCCAGTTTGAACCCATTCCCCCTCATCCTGTCATTACAAGACCTTGTGAACAGTCCCTCCCCAGCCCTCCTG
>VWZI01001483.1:39657-73827 GCA_013396835.1 Psilopogon haemacephalus
AAAAAAAATTCGGTAAGATGATGTTTGATTTACTTCCACCATTGTAACAATGAAGTTTTGGAACCATATGCTCATTATCCCAAAATAAGCTCAGTGGTCTGGCAGCACTTCAAGACTGCAACCATAAATGTCAATGTAAACACATATTTGTGTAAGCTTGATAGATAGAGGAGGCACTTATTATGGGGAGCTAACGTGTGCCTATCCATCAGGACCTGATACCATCTTCTGACACTGAGGGTCTCTTCTGTGGTTATAAATCACCCCACAACAGCTTAGCCAACCCATCCAGGGAAAAGGGAAAGCTGGGCTGTCACTAAAGCTGCAGATCAAAACCTGGAGCTGCCAAAAGACCCTGGTTTACTGTACTCCAGCCTAGCTGTCTCCTGGACACATGCAGGAGTGGATGAAATCATGAATGGGATGGATCCCAAATGTCATCATACAGCAAAGAAGCTAATTACAGAGCCTACTGATCAGAAGGTGGAACAACAAGGCCCCCACAGCAGTGACTACTCTGGTGTGTACCATCTTGCAATGTACTTCTACCATGACAAAAATCATCTCTGTGTTTTTAGAGTGCAGTTTTGTGCACTGGCTGCAGCCCATAATTATCTCACTAACAACTTCTTTCTTATCTTACAGCCAAACACAGGCAGCAGTGATAGGAACTACAATGACAGATGCTTATTTCTGACAAATAACCTCAGGATTTCTCCACAGGCCAGAACTGTTCTCTCAGCAGCAAACCACTAACCTCTTCCTGAGACTATCTAGAACTATTGGCTGAAACCTAAAATTAACAAGAACAGGCTCCAAGCAAAAGTATGGTTGAACTTTGTTAAATCACCAAATATCCCCAAGATACAGAGTTGTGCAGATGTAGAACTTTACAAGAAAGTTTTGAGAACTTAAAGAAAAAAAACCAAAAAAACAAAAAACATATCCCAAAGGAGGGACTTGGAAACAGCAACAATTCTGCATTGACCCAAAAGCCCCTACAACCCTGCCCATTAGGACCTGTGCATTTGTGGGCAGATTTGGCCACTACCTTCAGTTTCATTCTGAGCATTTTTTTTTTTAAACCAGATATTCAGCACTTCTGTTCTTGGTCTCTGTCACACAGAAAGACACAACCCATCTGCAGTGATCTGGAAGTTTTTTGGTTGGCATTCAGTCTGAGCTCATTCATGCTTCAGCTGTCAGCAAAAGTAGTTTTATAGTGTTTCACAAACAGAGCAAAATGGTACACTTCACAAGGTGCATGCAGGCTTCCCATCAACCCTTGAATGTGACATTCCTTTACCAGAGGCAGTATGGTGCTGCAGTAAATTACAGATCTGACTGTGCTTTCCATGAACAGTAAAATGCAGCCAGCAGCTTTCTGTGCTGAGCAGAGACCCCACAGCTCTTGCTTCTCCCAATACTGTTGCCCTCTCCACCAAGGCACAGTGCATCAGACATATGCACTGGCATGGGAAAGCAGACATTGGAGAAGCTTGATCCTTGTTTCTCTCCCCACTTTTCAAGGGGAGGAGCAACTCAGCATGACTTTTTCAGGTCAAACACATTAGTTCTTGCCATGCCTGATGAATGTGCATTAGGCTACCATTAAGGAGTATGGCCATGCAGTAGAAGTTAATAGACACGTTGACAATCAATAGCATCTGCTGGCAATGCAGGTGGCAAGACCCATATTAGCAAGCTATGTTTTTTAGGTACAATAATATAACTCCAAGCAATCCAGTTCAAGGTGCACTCCTCATGGAAGCAATCACTGGGCTGGGATTTCACTCCTGGGCTCCTACATGTTTGCTGTGAAATGCATTCATAATTGCAGAGGCCACCAGAAAAAAAGGCATTGTATGTCCCCAGCAGAAATTACTTTCAGGAATGTGTTGTGTTGTCTCCTACCCATTGTGCCCCAGCACGAGCACAAAGTAATGAGCAGTTCTGATTGTGCTTGTGAACCAGGGCTGGCACAGTGACTGCTAAGGAGAACTCCATAAAGTGAAGTGCAGGACAGGGCTGTGGGGATTTGCTGTGAACCTCCAGGTCACGGTACACTTGGCTCAATTCAGTGACTCACTCCAGTGAATGCTAAAGTCAGTCATGATTTCTTTTTCTTAAACAGTAAAAGCAACATTTTATGTGCCCAGAAAGGGCAATAAAAAGAAATGGACACTCTGTGAGCCTAAATCAAAACCCAATGAAGGCAATGCAAGGAGCTGTGTGGCTTCCATACACTTTCGATCATGCCTCCTTCAGCTTTTCTTCATGAGACCCTTCCATTTAGCTAAGAGGAAAGATATTTCCTTTTTAAAACTAACATCCACCTCTCCTTGAAACAATCTCATTTGCCATGGTGCTCCTTAGAACAAGAAAAAAAAGAGATTAATTCCTTTTTTAGCTCTTTATGCAAAACGCAGTCTGTATATTCAAATACTGGACCAACATCACTAAGGGATTTTAGTGCTCAGAGAATTAAGAAAAAAAGAACCTTAAACCTCATGAGTACAATCAGGTCTGACTGAGTTATCCAAGTAATTGCTATTTATACCCTTTGTTTAGGCTGTTAGTAAACTCTAGGGGCCAAGGACTTCTTTAAATAGGAAAGCACTGCAGCCATCTATATCTCAGCCAAGATTCTTGCATACGTGACCCTTCCATTAAAAATATATATATATTTCTGTGAACACTTTTACATGCTTAGCTGTTGATTTCTAGAAGGAATAAGGTACCTAAATATCTGAGGAAAAAAATATAGCTTTGAGGCTCATACCCATCAATTTAGAACAAAGCTGCTGAGTTCAGAATTGAGCAGTACTAGATGTTACCAACACACTTCTCTTTTTTATCTCACTACAAGTGAGGTACTTTCAGTCAGGGCTGGAGTTGCACACATCCTTCTGCAAGGGTGTGCAACAGTCGGTAAGATGTTACAAATTGCAATGAGGAAGAGGTGCCTGCAGCCTGCTTCAGAAGAGCTTCTTGGCCATGAGGACTAAGTAAGGGATCCAATTCCAGAATACAACTTTTTCAGCATCACAGCTGTTTACAGACCTACTGCAGAATTTCTGTTACACACAGGCTGTACAGAAGTTACACCTTTCTCCTTCAGCTCTTAAAGAACATCATGCTGGTTAGCTATACTTAAGTTCTTATTCACTACTTGTTGTACTGTATTCATCTAGGTTGGGGCAGTCTTGGGTTAACAAGTTTGCAATTAAAATGTAGCATTGCTATACATAATTAGGATCAACCCAAGCATCTGATCCAGCCTTGAATCCCTGACTCCGTCTGGCAGCCTGCAAAAGGATTATTCCCCTTTTTTTTTTTAATTTCTTTTTTTCTTTTTAATTTTTTTTTTCCAAGAGATGTCTCAGTTTTTTTTCTTCAAAGCTGTTTTTCAGTGGGGCAGCTTTCCAGTCTGTGTGGCTTCCCTTCTGGACCTTTTTCTTAACAGCCCTTTAGTCTCTTGCTCTGTGGTTTCTTTCACGTTTGAGACAAGCGCTGTTCTAATACCCTCATGTTAGAATTTGGGATTAAAAATAGCCACCACAGACTGGTTAGCATGAAGCAGCCATTCATAGCACACAATAGCCACTGCTGCAGCCCCTGCAAAGTTCTCAGCCCACGCAGAGCAATGCAGCCCCATCAGAGGGCACAGTTCTGTGCCAATACCTTTCCCAGACAGCCTCAGCCCTTTTGTTTCTTTCCATCCAACAGTCTAGCAGAGCTCAGGGAGTACATCTTCCCTTCCAGAGGTGTTCCACAGCATTCTCAGAAACCTCACCAAGGTTTGTATTCAATAACCACTACCAAATTTCTGGGTTAAGCTCCTCAAGCCATCATGAAACACAGAACTGCAATAGGCATAACCTGATACTACATGCCTTTCATAAGATGGTACAGTGAAACTTCACCATACGATTACATAGGAAAAGTTCCAGCAAATTTAGAGAAATACCTATAATTACTAAGAGCTGATATGCAAAAGAAAAAAATCTCCTTCCAGATTTGCCATGAATATTAATCTGAGTCTGCAAAGCCTTTAACACACCTTAAACTTTACCATTTTTCTCACTGGACCATTTCAGAGTAATGGTCTTCCTACTTATGGTCCATGTGCATCCCACCTCTCTAAGCTATGTCTAATTCAGATACTTCTTACCACTTTCTCTGCCTGGGATTTAACATCTTCACTTCATTACCTCTCTCAACTTACCCTGCCTTTTCCCTTTGCTTCAGAAATCATTAACTCTTCAGTATAGCTTGGTCCCCCAGCCTGACAGTCTGTTGCTGTCATTTTGGGAGTTTAAATTTGGCATATCACTATGTCCAACTGCAATAAAATAATTTGAGAGTTATTTTACATATAAGCTAAAATAACAGCAAAACATCCATTTGGGCTAAAGGGTAAAGGTGGAAAAGAATCACAGAATCACAGATCAAAGCTTCCAATCCTTCAATTGATGGGGCCTTACTACTAGCTTCAGGAAGCGTAAGATGAAGCCTGAGGTCATCATTAGGTCCCTAACCCAACTTACTGTCCAAGCACAGCTATTGCTAACACCAGGTCAGATGTGCTACAGCTTCAACACTGCTAAGCATGATGGCTCCCTGCTTCACTGCTGCACTGCCCTCCTGTTGCAGAGTTTTTTGTTCGTCCCAAATTTGAACTTTCCCCGATGGGCATGGTACCTACTGCTGTGTCAGACAGCAGTTTGGCTCGGTATTCACTGTAACACTCTGTTGAGCAGTGATGGGTTGCTAGTTGATCAGCCTGAAGCCACCTCCTCACCAGATCAAACAAGCTCAGCTCTCATGGGTTCCAGCCCCTCCTCAAGGCTTCTGACCAACTTGGAAGTTCTGATCTACAGCCTCTTCAGTTCATCCACACCCCTCTTGAACTGGGGAGCCCACACTTGGGTGTCCAGTGGTAAATAAAGAAGAATGTATATTCCCCTTGATCTCCAGCTGCATTACCTCAGCTAGTGCCCAGTGGGCAGTTTGCTGTTTGCTGTGTAAGCACATTTTTGGCTAAAACATTTAGTCTAGTGTCCATCACAGCCCCCATGTCCTTTCTCACAGAGTAGCTTTTCAGCCAGCCAGGTCAGCTGGAGCAGAGGATTATACTCCATGTGAAGGGCCTCACACCCTTCTTGTGAACTTTGTGGAGTTTCTGACAAGGCAATCATCAAAATCCTTTGCATTGCTTTTGAATCAAATATTTTCAATTTAACACATCAATCCCTCCCTTTAGTACTATCTTTGTACTTTCTAAGACTGCACTATGTCTCCTCATGCAGAGCTGAAAATATCACCAGTGTTAGGGTCAGTATGAATCCTGAAGTGTCAGTCCCTGAGGTACTTCTTATTCCCCACAAGAACTTTGAGCCGTTGATTAGATTAATCCTCTTTGAGCCCAATGGTTCATGTAATTTTTGACTCATGTAAGAATCCATTTTTTCCATCTCGAAACAGGTGGACTCTTTTCCCTTGGCCTCATTCCCTCTGCTGCTCTTTTTCCAGGCAGAGCAAAAAGGAGTTTCAGTGATATGATGCTATGCCTTTTAATCAAAATTACTAGTTTCTATATACCAGAAACAAGAATTTCAAAGGTAAAGGTATGGTGAAAACTGATGTTTTTGTCACTACATTAAGCTGCATCCACTTAGGTCATCTTGGAAGCTTTCACTAAAGCTCAGAAATGTCTTTTACATTTTACAAAAAGGAGGGAGTTGGCAACACAAAGACTGAGCAGAGCCAATCCTCCTGGCCCCACAAGCGGCACAGCAACAGCTTCATATGGCTAGAAGCCATCAGGCACAAGCCACCATACACAGCTTTGCAGAAGTCAAACCTCTGGGAGGAGGTCAAAGACAGGAGGCACCAGGACTCCACTGGAGACCCACCACTCCATTACAGAGAAAAAACAGCTTCCAGCTGGCTTCCAGGGGAGCTGGCAGCATCTCTCTTCAGTTAAGCAATTTTCCGAGTTTGTTGTTGAAATCTTTGTCCCTCATTTTTACCTAATAGCTCTGTTCACTCAACTTCACTTTTACAGTGGGATAATAAACGTCTAGGGGAAAAGCCATGCACGTCAGTCTCCACTGCACTAAGTGCAAAAATAAAATAGCAGTGCGTGGCTGCTCTTATGTGGCTTTTAAATGTTCAGGAAATGAGCTCTCCATGAGCAGGTAGAGTAGGGGGTTTAGATGACAACTTATGAATCAGATGACACACAAGGGAAGCAAAGGAAAAGAGAGGGGAAAAATATCCTTGTAAACAGTTCTCAAACAGATTATTGAAATGCACTCCTGATGCAGACAAGGATTTTAAATTTTAGATTTTAAATTACTGGGTGCAAATCTGGTTCCAGTGTGAATGGAGAGTATGTGAACCCCTGAGAGCTGCAACACAGCACCGTGGTGATTCGGCAGTTACCTGCCCCCCACACTTTGAAATAACCCAGGCTAGAACTCAGTCGGCTGGAAGTTAATAAATGAAGCTTTATATTTACAGCTTTGCATGATATACAAGCAGATATTTACAATGTATAACAGATATTTACAGATATATACAGTAAAAAGGTAATACAGAAACACCACCTCCCTCCCACAGATCAAAGTCCCTAAGAGGGGGTTTTAGCCACCCCTACCACCTTCCCCCCTTGCCCGATCTTATCTCACCATCTGTTCTATGCAGCAGATAGCCAAAGGTAGATCAGCCAGGGGGATTAACAGCAGGAAAGAAGTTAGTGAAATTATTCAGATTCATCTATGAAAGGCAAGGAGAAAGAGACATGCAAATGCAGCAGCCATGGCCCAAAGTGGTCTGACTTATCTATGTTTGGGTTACAACTCTTAAAACAATTTTTTTTCTTTCTCAGTAAAGCTATGAGTAAATTAGCATCATCAGTGTTTTCCTTTCTCAGCCTATAGTCTAATTTCTCATTCAAATCCTCCAATTAGTTCAAACCAGCACAAGCACATAAAACAAGGAACCAGCACTGTATCTCTCACACATCTACCACTCAGGTGAGAACAAATGAGTCAATGGATGAGTCTTTGTACCTTCTTTTCCTCACACAGACATGTCAGTTCCAAAGAGACAGTCACTCAGTGAAGACATTGGTTGCCAAAGTAAAAAGATCAAATTCAGGATATTTGTCTTTCTCTGCAGTAATGTGCTGGTTTGAACTAATTGGAGGATTTGAATGAGAAATTAGACTATAGGCTGAGAAAGGAAAACACTGATGATGCTACTTGGCTCATAGCTTTACCGAAGAAGAAAAAAAAATTTGTTTAAGAGTTGTAACCCAAACATAGATCAGTCAGACCGCTTTGGGCCATGGCTGCTGCTGTTGCATGGCTCTCTCTCCCTGTTTTTTGTAGCTGGATCTGAATAATTTCACTAACTTCTTTTCTGCTTCTAATCCCTCTGGTCAATCTACCTTCGCCTATCTGCTGCATGAAACAGATGGTGAGATAAGATTGGGGAGGGAGGAGATGGTAGGGGGGTTAGAAACACTTCTTAAGGATTTTGATCTCTGGGAGGGATGTTGTGTTTCTGTATTACCTTTTCACTGTATATATCTGTAAATATCTGTTATATACTGTAAATATCTGCTTGTATATTGTGCAAAGCTGTAAATATAAAGCTTCATTTGTTAACTTCCAGCTGACTGAGTCCTAGCCTGAGTTATTTCAAAGTGTAGGGGGGCCAGGAACTACCAAACCACCACAGTGACAAGTCATTGACCACATGCTATGGCAGTAAGGTGGCCTTGACAGACCATAGATATAAAAAGATTATATTAATATCTAGGTATCATGAAAGAATGGGCAAGAAACCCCCAAACTATTCATTTAAGGGTCTGGCTGATAACCTTCCACTTGAGAAAGAGAAATTTCCCACGGGAAACACAACTTGCCACTGGAACTGGGAATTCTCACTGACTTGGGCAATCAGGAAAGGAGGAACTCTCACCCTTCTGCAATCAGTCTGAGCTTCTCCCAAGCTTCCATGGACCAGGACCCCCAAAGGCAACAGCTGTGGAAAGGCACAGTACCACCATCAGGTGCCCTGAGGTATGTCTAAGCTACACTGTGACTTTCCAAGGACCCTCCATCCCACGCTCACCACTCACAAGATTCATGAGCTAAATCTCACTGTAAAATAATGCCTGAACCAGCAAATGGCTAATTCATGTGTTAGCTTCTGACCCGCAGGATGCAGCTCAGTCCAGGGTTTCTTTATTGGTCAACACTGCAATACACACATTTGTGGACAACAGCAGAAGCTCACTGCTATGAAATATCTAAACTAACAAAATATTCTCTGCATGATTTCTTCTCAGATAAAATAACTTATGTACAAATTAAACTCATTCAGGGACTGAAACCCACACTGGTTTCTCAAGCTGCTAAAAAGTCGTCAAGAGTTTCCTCTGAATAAAGCCTACAAGGACAGTGTTTTTATTTTCTCCCCTTCTGGTCTGCTACTACAGCCTAGTTTTCTGTAAGCACTCATCAGTTTCATTTTAATTCATGAGCACCAAAGGTGCAGGGAACAGTCCATGAGAAGACTTGAATACTAAAAGCAGACTCAAGGCCTTTGTTGTGGCTTCAGAAGTGAAAAATCAAAGCCTCCCTTTGGGAAATCTTCCTGGCGATCATTGTTTATAACAAACTATTAAGTGCTGAAGTGGTTACCTGATACCTATGGAGACAGGATTCGTCTGTTAGATTGCCTGCTAAAATGGTGGATTTTTTTTTTCACATATTAACGTGTCTTCATGGGCACTGAGTTTCTAAGATCCCCAGGCTGCAATAACCATGTGATTTATGGCAGCGCAGAGCTACTAGCAGGGCAGACTTTGCTGACATTTGAGATCAGCTGTGCAAGGAAAAGTTCTAACATCAGTTAAAATTTATATTGATAAGAGATGCCAAAAATGATGGAATGCACAATATTTACCATTCTACCTGCTCTTCCACTGGGTAAAAGGGACCTTAATGACAGAAATGCTGATAAGAGAAATCATTTCAATTGTTCTGTTAATCAGACGAGGGACCTCCCAGAAGCAGTGCTGTGCATTTGTTTGCCCTGCCATTTGAAGTGACAGCTCAGCTGAGAGTTAATACACACATGGTAGCAGGGAGATCTTATTTCCACTCTAAAGGGAAAAAAAAAAAAAAATTCATTATATGATAAGAATGAAACAAATATCATAGACTTTTAACACCTTCTGTAGAAACAAATATCATAGACTTTAACACCTTCTGTAGAAAGGCATGCTTTCAAAAGTTGTTTTGTAGTTCTCTTAACCTTTCTGCAATCTAGTAGTAAAGGCAACGATCTTTTAATCTTTCCAGGAACTGAAACTCTCCAGAAAAAAAAAAAAATAAAAAAAATCACAGATTGCTAAACTGAAGTCAGTTGTTTTGTTTGGGGTTTTTTTTTTTCCTCACACCATTGATTTGTATTTGGACATTCACTGAAGAGGAAGGCACCATGAGGACAAGCTTACGATGTTTTCACTGTCATACTCAGCACAAAGTGAAGAACAGAGTGTACCCTCTTGGTTGTTGATTATGGTATGATTTTTTTTTAAATTATTTTTTTTTCTTTTCAAGTAAAGTAATTTGGCATCAGTCATTCAGTGCTAAGCCTGATAATAGAGTGCTGAAGATTGCCTTCCCCAGGTGGGAAGCATGCCACAGCTCTGTTCCAGAGGTAGCCCAATCACTTCTGACTGTTTCTAATAGGAAAATACGAGTCAGGACAAATGTCAGTAGGACTATACAAGAAATAATACAAGACCAAAAAAAAGGTTTTGCATATCACATCATCACAGCCAAACTAGACCTCCAGAAGGAGTCCAACTGCAAACTTTTCTTCTTTTTGTTTTTAACAGTATTGAAGAAAGACAGCATAAACTGCATAGAAAATAAAATGAGATCAACTAGAAAGAGAAGTAATGTGCTTTACCTTTGAGTGACAACTAGAATCACATTAGATTCAGAATACTGCATCCAGTTGCTGTTGCCTCTGGGCTATTTACAGCTTTCAATCTGCTTTACCCATATTTTAGTGCATGACCTCCCACTGGCTGCCTTCCCGAAGCCTTTGGTCATCTCACACAAGGCACACTTGAGACTACTACCTGAGGTGAGATAAAGTAAAGATTATTCTGATTTCAGACTCATAATGCTGCCTGGAGATGCTCCAATCAATGCACTGGATAAAATCTATTCCAGGGAGTTCAGAGGATGCTCCAGGGTTACTTGTTCATCATTTTTCTCTATGTGATGTTGGTCAACTTCTTTATACAATTTCCTTGTGTTTGCCTATGAAGGACACCTGGTTCTTACTTCTGATTGACTCCTAGCTTTTTCTAGACCCAAGTGATCTCATCCATTCCAACTGAAGGAAGGCCAGAAGGACCACTCATATTTCTGGACAGCCAGCTCTCATTTTAGTTTATAAGCAATGAAAAAATCACCTCCTTGAGCCTCTCCTCAATTTTTCCTCCAAGCTTAGTAAAAGGTCAGTGTTGAGTAAGAGGTTGACTTGAGTAAGAGGAAGCTGAGGGAAAACTTAATTGCTTTCTATAACTACACGAAGGGAAGTTGTGGAGAGGGTGCTGCTGGTCTCTTCTCACAGGTGACAACAGAACAAGGAGGAATGGCCTCAAACTGAGGCTGGGTAGGTTTACATTGGACATTGGGAAAAAGGTTTTAATGGAGAGAGTGGCCAGGCACTGGAATAAGATGCCCAGAGAGGTGGTGGAGTCACTGACCCTGAATGGGCTTAAGGGTCATTTGGATGTGCTGTTGAGGGATATGGTTTAAGTTGAATCTTGTAGAATAGGGTTATAGGCTGGACTTGGTGATCCTGAAGGTCTTTTCCAACCTGGATGTTTCTGTGATTCTGTGAAACAAGACAAGGTGTTTTTTTCAGAGGCAGATTTATACTGTGTATTCACCAACAACACCTTCTTTTTCAGGAAGAATTAATCACTTTATATAGCTTGAATTTTTTTTCCTGGCTTTAAAGCTTCTGGGTGCTGCAACTTCCACAAGCCTGCAGACAGCTCTATTGTTGTGAGCTATGATACCAGTTGGCAGAAACACTTGCTGCTGGGGCTGTTCACTATTAACTGGTTGCCACAGCCAAAACATGCAAAAGTGTTCCCAGTGAGGGCTCCAAAAGTCATGTGTGGAGCATAATTTGGGGCTCTTGTTGTGAGTTTCTGAATTTTTTTATAAGGGGACAAAACCACATTGAGCAACACAGAGCCTTTCTTACTGAACTCTGACAAAGCCTTGGTGTTGGAACAGCTCCCAAAACTATCTCATCAGGTTTTGAAAGCAAAACAAATAATTGTTAAACATAAGAATCCAGGGCTGCAAAATACCACTCTCCTTCCTACTAGCTGGATTTTCCAAGCACATCATGAACCTGCAGGTGGATATGATGGGGTCTTGATGAGCTGCTGATCTGCACGCCCTTAATACAGGCCATTGAAGATGCTCCTCTGCTGTGGACTCTATAAGGTGCCAGCACACTCAGGCATTCTCCATTCACACCAATCTAAGCCTTTCTATTACAACTGTCTGGAAAAAAAAAAAATGGGGCAAAGGTAAAATAGTATTTCCTGACATAGTAAAATTACAGCATATTCATCTGGCAGATAAAAATAAGTAACAAATTACCTAAGAGACTCAGGAAAGCCCCAACTAGAGGAAAAGGGAAGAGAATGAAGTGTCTGAATTTTTTTTTAAAACTGTTGTGTAGAAATTCCTATTCCAACAGATTTATTTTTTTTTTCTTTTAAGAGTAGCAGGCAGATTATTAGGAGAAAAAGATCAGGAAGAAATCTTCTACCACTGAGCAAAAGCAAAGAAAACAGACCTATAAGCGACAAACATTTGACTGTGTTTTTCACATGAGGGAGCAATACACTAACGTTTTTCTTAATTTCAAAAGAACTTTTGAGTTTGAGACAAATGTTTCTTCTCTGCTGTTTCTGAGGAAAAAAATCACACCTCCAATTTGTCATCTGGATGGGCTAGCTGGGGTTGAGCTACTCACCTGATGGGACAAATGTGAGCACTGAATCTGAGCCTCATCTGAATTAAACACACTTGCTTACACTTCTAGGTAAAAACCAAGACCCTTACCAAGTGGAACATTCACTCCTTCCATTTCTTCTTCTCTTTCTAGCTATGCTTACTGCAAATTTTGTGTTCATAACATCTAGGTCACTTTAAAGCCAGGCTTCTTTTACTCCCATCATGAGATTTGCTCATAGCTTTTCCTTCTCCAGAAGGTTTGACACAGATTCCTCCCCTGTGAATTGATACAACACATCTGGTCATGCTGTCAAACTGTGAATATCCATCCATGTCATCTAGGGGGTGAACTTTAAACTGTAAAAGGAAGAAGTTCAGAGAAATGCCTGTTTTAAAATGTGGGGAAACTTGTTCACTGTAAGGGTGATAGAGCACTGGAGCAGGCTGCCCAGAGGCTGTGGATTCTCCTTCTCTAGAATACTTCTCCAGAGACATTTTTGAGACCTATCTGGATACATTTCTGTGTCACCTGCCCTAGATGATCCTTCTTCGGCAGGGGGGTTGGACTCAATGATCTCTGAAGGTCTCTTCCAACCCATACCACTCCATGGTTCTAGGATTCTATGATTATACCTGGACATTGCAATCCCAAGCACAAATACAGGCTGGGTGGTCAGTGGCTAGAGAGCAGCCCTCAGGAAAAGGACCTGGGGGTCTGGGTGGATGAGAAGCTCAACATGAGCCTGCAGTGTGCACACACGGCTCAGACAGCAACTGTGTGCTGGGCTGCAGCAAGAGAAGCATTACCAGCAGGGCAAGGGAGGGGATTCTGCCACTTTATTCTGCTCTCGTCAGACCCCACCTGAAGTACTGTGTGCAGTTCTGGAGCCCCCAACACAAGAAGGATGTGGAACTGTTGGAGAGAGTCCAGAGGAGGGCCACAAAGATGATCAGAGGGCTGGAGCAGCTCTGCTATGAGGACAGGCTGAGAGAGTTGGGGCTTTTCAGCCTGGAGAAGAGAAGGCTTCGAGGAGACCTTATAGTAGCCTTCCAATATCTGAGAGGGGCCTACACGAGGGCTGGGGAGGGACTGTTCACAAGGTCTTGTAATGACAGGATGAGGGGGAATGGGTTCAAATTGGCAGAGGGGAGATTTGAACGGGATGTTAGGATGTTCTTCACAGTGAGGGTGGTGAGGCACTGGCACAGGTTGCCCAGGGAGGTTGTGGCTGCTCCCTCCCTGGATGTGTTCAAGACCAGGCTGGATGAGGTCTTGAGTGTCCTGATCTAGTGGGAGGTGTCCCTGCCTATGGCAGGGGGTTGGAACTGGATGATCTTTGAGGTCTCTTCCAACCTAAACCATTCTATGATTCTCTTTATATTCTTGGTTCAAAACCTCAGCTTTTGCATTTTGCTTCATTCCCATCTCCAGTGATAGCAAATACATAAACAAATTCTGTCTCCATGAAGCATACAGAAATACATACACTAATACCTTATCTCCTCTTGGGGCTATTGCCTTGTGTCTGCTGTTCCTTTCCCCTTGTCATCTGCTTTTTACAATACATTTTATTCCACAACTAAGGGAATTGTGTAACTTTTCCCACTAGTTCCTTGAATCTCTCCCATTCCTTTTTCTGTTCAGCCATCCTGGCTCTGCTCTTTCTTCAAGTCAACATCTCTTCTCCCTCGAGCAAAATCACAGTGTACCTGGCTCTTGTTTTGATGATTTGTGGAGTTTATTTTCATTATATGCTCTTGGCCAACATTATCTTCAGGTAATCTATTTTCCTAGTGGTTGGGGTTGTTCAGCCTGTAGAAGAGGAGGCTCCCAGGTGACCTTATTGTGGCCTTCCAGTATCTGAAGGGCGCCTACAGAAAAGCTGGGGAGGGACTTTTTAGGCTCCCAGGGAGTGAGAGGACTAGGGGGAATGGAGAAAAGCTGGAGGTGGGGAGATTCAGACTGGATGTGAGGAGGAAGTTCTTCACTATGAGAGTGGTGGTGAGGCCCTGGAATGGGTTGCCCAGGGACGTGGTTGAGGCCTCATCCCTGGAGGTGTTTGCAGCCAGGCTGGATGAGGCTGTGGGCAGCCTGATCTATGGTAGGGTGTCCCTGGCCATGGCAGGGGGGTTAGAACTAGATGATCCTTGTGGTCCCTTCCAACCCTGACTGATTCTATGATTCTATGAAGAGGGGGCTCAAGGGAAACCTCACTGCTCTCTACAACTACCTGAAAGCAGGTTGTAGCCAGGGGGGTTGGTGTCTTCTCCCAGGCAACCAATGACAGAACAAGAGGACACAGTCCCAAGCTGCACCAGGGGAGGTTTAGGCTGGATGTTAGGGAAAGATTCTTCACAGAAAGTAAATGGCCATTGGGATGGGCTGGCTGGGGAGGTGGTGGAGTCACCATCCCCAGAATTGTCTAAAAAAAGACTGGATTTGGCCCTTAGTGCCATGGTTGATTAGATGGTGTTGGGTAAATTGATGATATGGAAGGTCTTTTAGAACCTGGTTAATTCTGTGAATCTGTGATTCTGATTCTGCTCACTCTTCAAACATGCTATCTCACAAGAAATCAGGAGCCAGAAGCTGATGGACGATTTATTTCTTCCTTTTTCTGTGTGCTCCCATTCTTTCTTCCTAGCTTTTCCCCTGAGGTATTCCTTCCATTCTCTTCTGCATTTTTACTATGACCAAAAAAAAAAAATCATTCAGAGTGATGTAACTGACTGCAAAGATGACATTATTGACAAAATTCATTGCACTCTCAATGTATCACCCAGGTTCAGATGTCTAAAAGGTCTCTTCTAAGGTAAGTGAGATTAATTCATCCTGGTTGTGAAAACCTATACCAGCAAGAGAAAACTTGTTTACTAAATTACTATCCTCTCAAGTACTGCATAGTCATAACTCAGGTCATAGAGGTTACACCAGTTTAATGAACAACTCCTAGAAACTCTTGGAAAAAACCTCTGTGATCCACAGCAGCTCTTATTACAACTCAACAGATGTAACTGTTTGATGGGATATCCATATTGTGAAATATGCTCTACAAACACCAAAGACCATCGCATCTGTGATGGTTTGGGAGTTACCTGCCTGTCCCCACCCACCTCCATTCACCCAGACTAGACTCAGCCAGCTGGAAGTTAAGGCATGAAGCTTTATATTCACAGCTTAGCACAATATACAGGCAGATATTTACAATATATTACAAATATTTACGGCTATATACAGAAATATACAAGTGAAAAGTAATACAGAAACACAATAGAGCTCCCAGAAACCAGAGTCCCTAGGAGGGGATCCCAACCACCTTTCCACCTTCTTTCCATCCCCCACTCTTATCCCATAGTCTGCCTTAAGCGTGAGGTGAGTTGGAAGAATCAGCAAGGGGAGTAAGGGCAGAATGATGAGTTGAGTTACACAGATCCAGCTAGAAGCCAGGGAGAGAAACATAGACACTGACAGACTCCAACAGGCAGACTGTCATATCTGTGTCTCTGTCCTTGCTTTTATGCACCTCAGCAAACGTACGAGTAAAGCAGACATCACCCTTGTTTTCTTTTCACAGCCTATAATCTAATTTTTCTCATTAAAATATTCCAATTAGCCTCAAACCAGCACAGCATTCATCAGCAGGTGATGCTCCAAACTCAATATTCCCTGACTTTTTCTTTCTTGTGTGTAATAGATAAACTTGCATTAAAAAAAAAAAAAAAACAAACTAGCAAAACATAAAAACCTATCAAATTAATTACAAAATTAAGTCAGTCTCTTTCACATTCTTTCTCCACAAGGAAGAGAAGCTTCCTTTTTCCATGAGGAAGAGACCATCACAATGGATACGTAACACTCAGATATGCTCATGCTCAGGGCACTCTGAAAGAGGCAGAAGCAGAACGAACATTGTTGACAGGGTGTATACAAGATGACATTTAATGTCAATGCATAATTAAGCACAGGCAGAGATTTATTGCTGGTAACAATGACCAGAAGCATTGCACCATAATGTGTCTTTCATTTCTGGAAAAAAAAGGAAACATTATCCATCATTCTTTCCTTCCATCACACTGTTTCAGTTATTAAATACACACTTTTTCAACTAAATTAGGCATAACTGTCAACAGTGGCTTCAGAAATACCTCAAACCTATGGGGACAAAAAGAATTTGGGGGGGAGGGGGGTGTTAATTGTTTTTATTATGCTTCTGAATGATTCAGCAGCTTTCAAAAATATAAAAAAAAATAGCAACTATGTAAAAGATACTCCTACCTTTTCTTAAGTTTGGGTTTTCAACTGGCAAACAGTCATTAAGGCAACCCTGTGCTACTGCTGGTAGCAACATCACAGAAACCATTCAAGAGCTTCCAGCTGACATACACACCTCTGGATCTGCTAACAAGGTTATGGATTATTTGCAGTGAGATTTTCCCATTCCCACTGCTTCCTCTGTTCCTTGCATTATTATAAACTGTTAGCACTGTTTGTTCTCTTCTCTTTGGCCATGCATCTACCTCATGCTAAGGAAAAGGAGGACTGGAATAGCTAAAAGAGTATAACTGAACCTTGAAATCTTCTTTGTGATCATAAACAGCAAAAACATGCACATGCTAGATAAGGGTCCTTGCTACTGGTCATTTAGGATCCAGGAGATGATATTTGATAACCATAGAATCATATATTTTGCCTATTAGAGTCTCATTGAAAAATTAGCAATTGCTGGTTTGGAGTAAGGCTATTAAGAGTTCCCTGTTAATCACAATTGGCATTAAGAACCCTGAAGCCAAGCTCCCTCCAAAGACAGGGTTTGTTCATTTGTCTTTGCTTCAGTATAAAGAACTCTGAGGGATTTATCAAGCAACTACATTTTAATATTTCATTAGCTCTTGTATTTTTACCCTGTATTAAAGAAAAAAAAAATCTTTATTTATCTGCACTTTTATATTTTTCCATGCTCACACAGATAACCTAGAAGTTAGCAGCACCATTCTGAAGAATGCCTCCAGAAGCTGCATTTGCCTCCAGGCATTGTGCACTCTGCTGCTCAGCCAGGAGTGAACCTTTACACCAAATACATGCACACCCTGCCCTTTGCGTCCCAAAAGAGATGTTTCTCTGTTCAAAAAGGAACAACTTCTCAGCCTGCCTGGTTTTAAATACTTCTTCTTT
Source organism: Psilopogon haemacephalus (assembly GCA_013396835.1). NCBI lineage: Eukaryota > Metazoa > Chordata > Aves > Piciformes > Megalaimidae > Psilopogon > Psilopogon haemacephalus. The sequence continues at coordinate 56,917 of VWZI01001483.1, forward strand.
CTGTGTCTCTGTAGAACAAAGGTAAATGCCCCTTATATCTTCTTATAATCATAGAATGTCAGGGGCTGGAAGGGACCTTGAAAGATCATCTGGTCCAGCCTCCTGCCAGAGCAGGATCACCTAAGCAGATCACATCAGAATGCATCCAAACGGTTCTTTAACGTCTTTAGAGAGGGAGATTCCATAGCCTCCCTGGGCAGCCTGTTTCAGTGCTCTGTCACCCTCACAGGGAAAAAATTCTTCCTCAGATTCATGTGGAACCTTCTATGCTTCAACTTCCACCCATTGCCCCTGTCACTTGGCATCACTGAGAAGAGCCTGGCTCCATCCTCCTGGCACTCACCCTGCACATATTTATTAACAATAATGAGGTCACCCCTTAGTCTCCTCCTCTCCAAGCTAAAAAGCCTCAGCTCCCTCAGGCTCTCCTCATAAGGAAGATGTTCAACTTCCTTAATGATTTTTGTGACTCTGCACTGGACTCTCTCAAGCAGCTCCCTGTGGGCCCAGAACTGAAGACAACTCAGAAGTAAATTTATGCTGGAAGGCAAATTTAAAGGAACTGCTTGGAAAGGATAAAGTATTGTTACTCTGATTCTTCTGGAAAGAACGAAAAGAGTTATAAATGTATTATTCTTATCACTGAGTTAACAGCTTTAAAAATCTGGTTCTGGAAAACAGACTGAAATATTGAAAAAATAATCTTCAGACAGTTCCCATATCCTAACACCAACCTGAGTTAAACAGAAAGCTCACACAGCTCCCTGTTCCCTACCACCTTCACTTTGCATAAGCCGCTCCCAGGGACTTTGGACTTCCAGATGCCACAGAAAGACCAATGGCTGTTTTTCAGGATGGTCATGAAATTGAGCAGATCTTGGTAAAGCCCTGGATATTTAAGGAATTTAGCACACTAACACTTTTAAAGTTTGCTATGACACCAGTGCAAGCCTTGGCTCCTCTGTGCTCCCTTGCCCTATATGTGCCACAGATGCTCTACTTAGAATCATAGAATGGAAGAGACCTCAAAGCTCATCCAGTTCCAACCCCCTGCCATAGGCCGGGACACCTCCCACTAGAACAAGTGACTCAAGACCTCACTCAGCCTGGCCTTGAACACCTCCAGGGAGGGAGCAAACACAACCTCCCTGGGCAACCTGTGCCAGTGTCTCATCACCCTCACTGTCAAGAACTTCCTCCTAACATCCAGTTTAAATCTCCCCTCTGCCAGTTTAAACCCATTCCCTCTTGTCCTGTCATTACAAGACTTTGTGAATAGTCCCTGCCCAGCCCTCCCGTAGGCCCCCTTCAGATACTGGAAAGCTACTACAAGGTCTCCTCAAAGCCTTCTCTTCTCCAGGCTGAAAAGCCTCAACTCTCTCAGCCTGTCCTCATAGCAGAGGTTCTCCAGCCCTCTGATCGTCTTTGTGGCCCTCCTCTGAACTCTCTCCAACAGTTCCATGTCCTTCCTGTGCTGGGGNCATCCACCCAGACCCCGAGGTCCTTTTCCTGAGGGCTGCCCTTCAGCCACTCCCCGCCCATCCTGGAGTTGTGCTTGGGATTGCACCAACCCAGGTGCAGGACCTTACACTTGCCACACCAGCAGGAATTAAAACGGCCACTGTATGCTTCCATTTCAGTAAGCTTTGCTGTATGAAAGAATCTTAAAAAATCAATGCATTAAAAAAAAAAAAAAAAGAAAAAAAAACAGCAAAACAAACAAGCAAACAGACCAACAGAAAATTTTAAAAGGAGATAGATAGAACAAGCCAGAAAAGAGTAATTTTCACCTTATTAACACAAAAAACTTGCACTATATAACCACATATCCAATGTCAGGAAATGTTGACATAGACTGAGACTTCCACCTTNACACCAGCAGGAATTAAAGCAGCCACTGTATGCTTCCGTTTCAGTAAGCTTTGCTGTATGAAAGAATCTTAACAAATCAATGAATTAAAAAAAAAAACCAAAAAAAAAACCACCCCACAAAACCATAACAGCAAAACAAACAAGCAAACAGACCAACAGAAATTTTTACAAGGAAATAGATTGAACAGGCCAGAATAGAGTAATTTTCACCTTATTAACACAAAAAACTTGCACTATATAAGCATATATCCAATGTCAGGAAATGTTGACATAGACTGAGACTTCCACCTTGACAACCTGCAGCTTTGAAGGCATCCTGGGCTCACACAGGATAGAGGTTTGACTGTTGAGCTCATCAAAGTGATGATTTCATTGGGTTAGTAACTACCTCTGTGGAGAACAAAAGCAGGTGATGGAAGGTTTTGCAGATGTTTAACAAAGTTCTAATAGTTTAAAGTCTACCAGACAAGCTAAACAATAAAGGCAGAGATTTTGTTTTTTTTCACCAGAAAGACAAATAGTTATTGAAAAATGAAACACAGAATTTACAGGGGTTTTTTTTGTTTTTGTTTTTTTTTTTCAGCTGGGAACATTTTCAGCATGATTTTTCTTTCCCAAAAAGAAAGTTTTGAATGAGAATGGATTCAGGGAAGTCCTACATCATGTGTTAGGTAGGATGTTGGTATAGATTAGCACTTCTGTCCCTTCCAGCCTCATAACCTATGAATCTCAAGCTAAAAAAAAACAAAACAAAACAAAACTTTCAGCAGTCACTCTGACTTTCTGACAAACATAACTGTCAACATTTCCAAACAAATAGAGCCAATTGTTCTTTTCTGTCTTGGAAACGCTCATAAAACTATTATTTGTTTGTGCAAAGAATAGCCCTAGCGACCTGAAGTGCTAAGCTATTTTGTTTTGCTGCATGGAGGTCCAGTGGAGGTACAAGCTGTAGGAATGCCTCTCTCTTAGTAACATGAGAGAAATATGGTAGGAAAAACACTGAAATCATGGGTTCTTCCAGGGCCCTGGGTTAGCTTACTTCATGGGTGCTGCGTATCAAAGTGACTACAATGGAGATGTCACAGGGAAAAGATGAGAGAGCAAACCTGTTGGCATAATTTCAAAAGTCTGTCCCCTTCAGTTGCCTTTTCTCCTCCTTCAAAGTAGCTGCTTTCTAAAATTTCTACAGTCTTCACCTTCCAGTTTCAACATCTTCATTTTCCCTGGGACCCACTATGAGGATATATTTGCTGATACCTTCCATAGGCAGCTTTGTGGCAGCACCTCACTACTGACAAAAATGATGGGGCTGCAACTTAGACAACCTACACACACTTGGAGGGGTAAAAAGGAAAGGACAGGGATGGATATTAATAGAATAAATTGGGTTGAAGGGACATCTCCAGGTGTCATTAGTTTAAACCCCTGCTCAAAACAAGAATACCATTTCAAAGCAGAGCTAAATTCAAGTTTGGATTCAGAGCCCTCTACAGTCAAGTTCTGAATATCTCCAGAGGCTGGGAAATCCACATCATCTTTAGGCAGCCTGTCTCTTCCAAAGCCACCACATATTTGCAGTCACCTCTCTTTCAGGATGTGCACATCTCCATCTGATAAACCACTCCTGAAGTATCACTGTGTTGGCTCAGCGTTGTGCTTGTGATCCTCATTAAAACAGCCCCTTGACCATCTGGCTCCCATCACTGTCTGACTTAGAGGAAATCAGGAAGAAAAGCTGGAGCCAAAATTGGTAGTTTCTGCCTTTAGGTAAGACAGAATCACATGTCACTGTTCTGACCATAGGTTTTGGAGGCCTTCCATGGAAAACTCACAGCACAGCAGACTGTTGTGGCATCTTACAGTCTCTGCCTTTCTGAATACATAGTCTAGTTTTCTTCTGTCAAATATTTTCTAGAGAAATCTTATTTTTTAAGGTTTTGATACTCTTTTAAAAGCTTTACCACATGCATCCCATTTACACCATGGCACAACATTTTCTAGCTCTACCACAACCCCCATGAAGCAATTCATGGCAGCTTGTATTGATTTGGGCTAAGTGGAAAAAAAAAAAATAACAAACAAACAAAAAAACCCCCAACAGGTTTCTAGTTTGTACTTCAGTCAGACTGAGTCCTTTTCACCCTGATGAAAAACTGCTATGATAATAGTTGCAGAAAAATGTACAGCACTTAGACAGCTAAAAGAAGAAGCTGTGGAAAACTGAGCAGAAAGCTAAAGCTCTGAAAGCAAAAGCACTTCACTGATTTATTTGTTGGAACAGAGTTGGAATAAAGCAATTCTAGGCCAACATTTTAGTGTGAGCTTAGCATCAGACTCGTGACACTGGCACCAAACCTCCCAGCTGGAATATGCCTACCTCTTAGACTGTGTGAAGTAAAGCCATGTTATGGCCAGGATTTAAAATAGAGTCATTCTGGATAGACCTCTGCCTTCAGATCTATGCTTGTAGGTAAACCAGTTTCTTTTCTGAAGAACTGGACACTTAAAACCATTAACCCCAAACACAGCTGCTGGAGGCATTCAGCGTTCTTTCATACTTATTTATTAGCCTAAATAAAAACGCCAGAGTCTATTATTAATCTCCTGATTATGGAAAGTCTTGTATTGTGCCTCTCTCATTTCTAACCCAACAAGGATATAAATCAGCCTGATTATTTCTGACCATTCCAGAAATGGGAGGCTATCCAATAACGAGGGAAAACAGCTTGAAAGGCAACGCACGCATGGGATCACATGTAGGAAACCCCTGTTGGCTCCAGAAGAGGTAAAGTCTGCACATGTTCAGGTAGGGGGAAGTGCAGCAGTGTTTTGGTTTTGTTTTCAAAGAGCAGGCAGTGAGGAGTGCCTTCCAAAACCACATGAAACTTTGAAAAACGTACTGTTTGTTTGTTTGCTGGAGGCAGCTGAAGTGCAACTGGTGCCAAAGGGAACCAGCTTTAAAAATCAGTAAATGGTTTGATGCTTTACTCATATGCAACGGATCCTGAGCATAGAACCAGACAGGAGAGCAAATGCCAGCTGGAAGTGGGAACACATCCAGAACATTGCTGGAATTCATTTGCTGATTGTTATGGCCCTGACACCTCCAGTAAACTGCCAAGTGTTCATTGTCTGAAATGGCTTAGACTGCACAAGTCATTAGATGATGTTGGTTTTATAATATCCTCTTGGAAAAACCAGAAGCTTTGTTCCAGATGCAGGAAGATCTTTATCCTGTTGTAGAAGAGACGGTAGCACACAACACAAGGAAAGGAGAAAATAAAGAAATAAGAGATAGTTGTTATCCTTAGTCTATCTTTCCATCATCATATCCTTTCTGGTATTTCTACACCTGTTTTCAGTAAAAATTACCTAAGGTACTTAATTTCACCTACTCATATCCACTGATATGCTAAGGAATTTGCTGCCTGTATTTCCACCCTAAATCCCAGCTCCATGTTCTTTCCTCCTGTAACAGCTCTTCAGGCAGGACAAGCATCTGCTGTGGGTACTCTAAAGCCCCCCAGTCCATAGCTGTCACTTTGCTACCCAGGTGCTGCCAAGAAGAAAAGACCACAGCTAAGCTCTCCTTTGATCCACAAAATGTCTGGATCAATTCAGTTCATGGCTTCAGGAACTGCAGAGACAAGCCAAACTTGGTTTCTCTTTGGAAACCAAGTTAGCAATTTGAAAAACTTTAAGAATAGAATAGAATAAAATAAAATCTCAAAAAGTTTCTGGAATAATCAAACAGCCTGTAGCTAACTCCCAAATGGTATGTGTGTGGCAGTGTGCATGTGCAGCCCAGACAGCAACTGTGTGCTGGGCTGCAGCAAGAGCAGTGTGGCCAGCAGGGAAAGGGAAGGGATTCTGTCCCTTTACTTTGCTCTCATGAGACCCTGCCTGGAGTACTGTGTGCAGTTCTGGAGCCCCCAGCACAAGAAGGATATGGAACCAATGAAGTGAGTCCAGACAAGGGCCACAAAGATGCTCAGAGGGATGCAGCAGGTCTGCACTGCACTGCAAATAGTATATTTGGGTTTAAGCTGCATTGTATCTTTACAAGACAAAGCCAGTCATGGGTCTAGATTCAGCCTTCACTGTGTACACAAAGTGCTTTGAGGACCACAAAGGTGACCAGAGGGCTGGAGCAGCTCTGCTTTGAGGACAGGCTAAGAGAGTTGGGGCTCTTCAGCCTGGAGATGAGAAGGCTTTTAGGAGACCTTATAGTAGCCTTCCAGTATGTGAAAGGGGCCTACAGGAGGGCTGGGGAGGGACTATTCACAAGGTCTTCTAATGACAGGACATGGAGTAATGGGTTTAAAGTGGCAGAGGGGAGATTTAAACGGGATGTTAGGAGGAAGTTCTTTACAGTGAGGGTGGTGAGACACTGGAAAGGTTTGCCCAGGGAGGTTATGTCTGCTCCCTCCCTGGAGGTGTTCAAGGCCAGGTTGCATGAGACCTTGAGTGACCTGTTCTAGTGGGAGGTGTCCCTGCCTATGGTGGGGGTTTGGAACTAGATAATCTTTGAGGTCCTTTCCAAACCAAACCATTCTATGATTCTATGTGGAAGAAGATGCAAGGGTCTGACATAAAGGTGATCAAATGTTGATTTACAGACATTTAGGTGACTGAAGAAATTTTCTGTAAACTGTGGTCGGTGTGAGGATGTTTTGGCATACTATATCCAAAGGGCTGCTTGTGCTTCAGCCATAACAGCAATCCTCTGTGAAGAGAAATGCAGACCCTACTACCTTCAGTTGTCTACAAGTTTAGAGGCAGTCCTGCTTGGGTGGTGAATCCCATAAAATAAACTACTCTCAGCACTGTCCTAGAGGATGATGCATTTATCCCATAAAGCCTTGCTGAGAGCATCTTACAGAGCATCTTACAGAGCACCTCTCTCCCCAGCTCTCCCATGTTTACAGTCATATCTGACTCCAGCATGGTTTGGCACGCAAAATTAATTCAAAGTATCAAGCAGGGAAACAGTTTTCTTTCCTTTGGAGAACTACCCAAGTAACAAGCAAAGCTGCCTGGCTCTGTTCCAGTTCCTGTTCTTGGACAGGTCTCCAGGCTCTCTTTCCCTGCTCCTTTCATGTGTACACAGTAGCCAGAATTTGTCACCTTTCAGGCATGTAACAGTTACCCATTCTCACAACACCTTCCCACGAACGTTTTTCATTTGTTCTTCTGCAGTCCAATTGATCTATAAAGTATAGTCAAAACCAGGGAGTTCTTCAGAGTTTTTCTAGAAAAAAAAAAATTAAAATGTTAAAAAAAATAATAAATCAATGAGTTGTCATTATTAAAATAAGATGTGATACTGTCTTGCAGACAATCTCTGGCTTTGTTATTTCAGGCACTCAGCCAACAGGGAGGCAAAGCAAAGTCTAATTTGAAGAATAATTATTATCATTATATTACAAGGCCACATTCCCTCACTGGGACTTGCATGAGAAGTTTCAGTCTGCAGCTAACATTGGCAGCAGGCACAGAAGGTAGGGATCTACAAGGCTCCTCCAAAAGTTACCAATTACAAAAGAGGCAGAACAGTAGGAGGAAGATCCCTGGGTTCCAGATAACATATGGAGGACACTGAGGGCAACCTCATCTCCAAGAAGTGGTCAGCGTGAAAAATGAGAGCTGTCATTGGAGCAGAGCAGGGTCAGAGAGTCTAAGAAGATCACAGTAGGCCATATCCCACCTCTAGGCAAGTCTGGCAAAATTCTCAGTGCAATCCTGCAGCCTTGCCCTGCTAACTATCCCTCTGTTTTTCTGTTTGTAAAGTTAAGTACCGCTTCTACAAGAGGTCCAGGCTGGGCGAATAGTCACAGGCCACCACCCTTCATCACGAGCAACACCACACTGTCAGAGGACAATCCCCAGAATGATGCTCAAAGCCAATGCTGAGCACTCAGGCAGCTCCTCTAGGGCTGGGGGATATCTAGACATGTCAGAAGGCATCTTCAGAAGCCTGAACACTTAAGAGTGTAGAGAGCTGCCTGAAACCAGGTGATAGGAGGTATTAAGTATAGGGTGATACGTGACTCCCTGCTCCCACCCCTGTGAGAAGCAGTTAGTGGGTTGAGTTCTAAGACCTTAGGCACTGTGAGTCTGATTTCCCAAGCTGTTATAAGCAGCAGAAGTCAGCTGTGGGGTACATTTGGAAATCCTGTCTCATGTAGGGACTCTCTGTGTTTAAAAACACAACACCCAGTGATGGAGACTTTGAAGTGAGCCTGACACTTGCAGCCAGCACTTTTGCAGAGGGCTCCCTTGAACACACCACAGGGTTTGTTTAATTTGTATTTACCACCCTCTAAATAGGAATACCAGCCCTTGTGCACAGAGGGCTCCCAACGTTTTAAAGTCTGGCAAAAATAACACCCAAAGAAAACAAGAGAGTAATAATAACACAGTGCAATGCAGGGTAAGTCTGTGCTGAGAAGTAAGTAAGCAACTCATCTGTATCAGCAGCTCACAGCAGGAAAGATACTGCTGGCTACAAACTTAAAGTGCAATAATGAGAATCATTAGCTGCTAATAATAATGATTTTTAAAAAAAAACTAATATTATTATTATATCTTTCAAGTTACAAAACCCACAGCAAGAGTGCAATAAAATTCACATTTAAAACTGACCAGGAAAGATCCAGGTTTTAAGTAAAAGCATTTCAGCAAGCAATAATGAGAATCATTAGCTGCTAATAACAATGATTTTTTTAAAATTAATATTCTTATATCTTTCAAATTACAAAACTCACAGGAAGGCTGCAATAAAATTCACATTTAAAACTGACCAGGAAAGATCCAGGTGTTTTAACTAAAAGCATTTCAGTGAGCCCCATCAGAACTGCCACACTGAAGCCCGCTCAGACATGCGGAAGGGAAGTGCCCAGTGAGCGGATTGCTTGGGGAAGGATTGAGCTTTTTAGAGGTGTCCATGAGCTTTGACATATCCTTGACACATGTCTACACATCCTCAAAGCACCTGGGCAGAGACAAACATATGGCTCTGAAATCTCTCTATGACCTCATTATCCAAGGGTCACTGGCTGGGGCTGCTCTAGCAGCTCTTGTCTACCTAGGGAGGGTTTAACCCATGACTGCTTATGTAGTCCAAAAAGCTGAAGACAAAGGATTCTTCTCAGGCATTTAATTGAAGACAGAAGCTTTGAGGTTTTTGCTGGTTCTGAATGAAGTAGTATGAGTGGGTGAAGTAAAAAAACCAAAATTGCAAGATAGATGTTTCACCACAAATGACAGGAGAGAGAAACTTGCCATGCCACTGCCTGAGCAGCAAGTCAGTAGGGCTCCTATATTTCACTCCTTATGGCTGGTTAATCTTTGTCCTTAAATCTCCCAAAGCTACCATTATCAGCAACTAAAAAGGGACAGAGCAGCGTGCTGATGAGAAACCACAAAATGCAGCAGTCCCTGGGAACACTGCGTTCTGTGAGGCCCAGATCTCTTCCAAAGTCAAAAAGGGATGGCCAACAGCCGATAAGCAGCAGGCAGGGAGGGGAGAAGAACAACAGCCCCCATGCCCCTCAGCATTTTTACTGATTGCTGATGGCAGAGCTCATGGAGAAAGGGACAGAAATAGCTGGGTCCAACTGCAGAAAAGCTGCAAGACACTGAGGTTCATGTCAGCATGTCAGTACTGAGGCAGAGAGCATTTCAGCACACCATCACCTTCGAGGCAATGTATGGCAGTCACCAGCAACCTGCTTTAGTGAAGGAACCTACAGAAGGGCTGGATAAAACAAAATAACCAACAAAAACCTTCAGCTGTACTAAATCACATACTCTTGCTTCCCTTGGGTAGCAAAGCAAGTTGTTGACATTCTGTAAGCAGCAGAGTAGCCCTCTGGCCAGCTCTCACTTCCATAATCCCACATTCATATAATCATAGAATGATCTTGGTTGGAAGTGACCTCCAAAAGTCATTTAGTCCAACTCCTTCTGCAGTAAGCAGGGGAATCCTCAACCAGATCAAGTTGCCCAGAGCCCTGTCAAGACTCACCTTGAGGATCTTCCTCTTCCTCACAAGACCTATAGTGTTTGATTACTTGGAAAAATAACATCAGGAACAAATTAAAAGCCAGAGAAAAATCAATGCAATTATCTTCTTTGTGGGCTTTTCCAGCCCATTACTTTCAGCAGTTTCCCCAAAGCTGGACTTCAAGAAGTCTCCTCTTTTTGAGCACATCACAACTGAATTTTGTGCAATGTCTTGCAGCTTGGCATTGTTTTTCCCTGAATTTTCTGTCTTTAGGATTCATGGCAAAGAAATATCTGGGGAGAGTGAGGCTACTCCAGGCCATGCAGAGAGAAAGACCCTGGCAGGTGGGGTAGGGGAGCAGCTGGCAGAAAAAGTCCCCCCCTAAAAGCATGGCTGAGCAATGGGTCTGAGCAATGGGAAGGTACAGCAAGAAGGGTTTATATGATGTCAAAAAGAGACTGAAAATTCATTAATAGAATCAGAAAAAGCTATTGGTAGCAAATATGCACCTCCAAATCATAGGCTGCTGGAGGCTAGCAACATATTCAGACAAGGCACATTTTTTTTAAATCCTCAAGCTATCAGTGTGGGTGTGTTCTGCAAAATTTTCCTTTGTGTTTCTAGAAGAATGAAGGATACAATACTGTCCTGCATCTGGGTCAAGGCAATCCCAAGCACAAATCCAGGCTGGGCAGTGACTGGCTGGAGAGCAGCCGTGCGGAGAGGGACTTGGGCATGCTGGTGGACAAGAAGCTCAACAGGATCCTGCAGTGTGCAATTGCAGCCCAGAAAGCCAACCAGATCCTGGGCTGCATCAGGAGAAGTGTGGCCAGCAGGTTGAGGGAGGTGATCCTCTCCCTCTACTATGTTCTGGTGAGACCCCACCTGGAGTACTGCGTCCATTTCTTGAGCCCCTACTACAAGAGGGATGTGGACATACTGGATTGTGTCCAGAGAAGGGCCACAAGGATGCTCAGAGGGCTGCAGCACCTCTGCTATGAGGACAGACTGAAAGAGTTGTGGCTGTTCAGCCTGTAGAAGAGGAGGCTCCCAGGTGACCTTCTTGTGGCCTTCCAGTATCTGCAGGGGCCCTACAGGAAAGCTGGGGAGGACTTGTTAGGCTATTAAGGTAGTGCCACGACTAGGGGGAAAGGAGCAAAGCTGGAGGTGGGAAGATTTAGATTGGATGTGAGGAGGAAGTTGTTCAGCATGAGAGTGTCAAGAGCCTGGAATGGGTTGCCTGGGGAGGTATTTGTGGCCACATCCCTGGAGGTGTTTAAGGCCAGGCTGGATGAGGCTGTGGGCAGCCTAATCTAGGGTAGGGTGTCCCTGAGCATGGCAGGTGGGTTGGAACTAGATGATCCTTTTGGTCTCTTCCAAACCTGACTGATTCTATGACTCTATGACTCATAGAGTCATAGAATCAGTCTATGATTCTATGTACTGAGAGTAGTGCTGCTGTCGTAGACTGAGCTGACAGAGGTTGTTAACCCAAGCAAGAGGACATAGGATCTTGCAGAAAACTGACCAAGTTACTCTGTGTCTGGCATACCCCACAAGTGAATTCATCTATAAGTTTACAGAGTTTTGCTATCAACCTCAGACTGGCCAAGGTTTCTCCCAATATTTGGACTATGAAGCTCTCCTTTACTGCACTCTCCTGAATATAACATTACTTTACCTTGGCTTCTGGGCCCCACAAATCCCGTTATAATTAATCTTACTTTTACAATAACTCTGGCTCAAAGGATGCTGTTGTAATGACCATGAATATAATTGCCTCACCATGCCGCAAGCTGTAGTAAATCATCAGCCACCACAGAAAAGATCAAAGTAGGCTAATTAAACTGTATCCTTAGCTGTCTGTTGCAGACATTTCAAACTGCTTTGGCTCCCAGCTGGAAATCAGTGTTTCACAAGAGCTAGGGCAACTCTGAACAAAGACCAAGAAAAATACATAGTTGTACTTAAACAGCTGCTTGGCCTGTCAAAATGTAATAAATCACTGAAAGGACAACTGGCATAAAGAATAATGCAGTCAGAATAACCTATAAGAATCAGCTTACCGAGAAACAGGCAAGAAAATATGTAACATATTGTCACTCTCTTGGCTAGCCAGGTAGAAACAGCACACCTCCATTTTCTTAATTAGAAAAATACCAAAAAAAAAAAAAGGCAATCTGCTTGGCAAGCCTCTCTGAGTGACCCACGAATACCAATAATTTCCCAATGAAGGGGTGATGCTCTCTGCTAAGTGTATTTATTAACCTTAGAACAAATGGAACTACGTTAAGTAGGTGATCCTTGACACCCTCCTCCTGGAGCTAGGAGCCATATTTAACCTGAAGTAAAGGAAACTCTCTCTCCCTCCCAAAGACTTCCTAAAGCAACAAAAACTTGCAGCACGAGGCACGAAATAAGAACAGGTAAATTCAGGTTTTTAACTAATTCACAAAGAAACTTGGATATAGAAAGGGAGCTGTCTGAGTCACTTCATGAAATTTATTCCGTGTCAGTGGAAAACAATTGATGTTTCTCAGGACTTAAGATCAAGAATTAAGATGTGCTTAATTCTTAATGCTTTTTTTTTGTGTTGAGCTGAAAGCTGGCTGGTCCTCACAAATCACAATGGGCTGGTCCTGGCTTGTTTCCGTCTAAGTACTTACACTTCCAAGCAGTTTCAGTGACGGATGCAGATAAAAGTGTCCTGACTGACTCTCACCAGAGTTTGGTATAAACCTCATAAGGTCTGTGGGGGTTCAGAACTGTTGCTATTTTGCATAGCTTCACAGAAAAAAAAAAAAAAATGAAGGCAGTTCACTGTTTCAGTACTGCAGAAAGAGTCGTTGTAATGGGGTGTAATGGGAATAATATTTTATATATGCTTCTGCTCAAGCCCAGAAAGGGTTGTGTTGCTTTCCTCATTGTTGGAAGAGTAAGACAAGCCACTGTTATGGATGATGGCAGAAAAATGGAGCTAGAGGTAAAAAGGGGAAAAGACACAATTTTGAGTCAGTAATTTAAATTTTGAACTAAATATTTTGTTTACAAAAAGCACTCTGGAGGTAGTTGAGGCTCCTCACCCTATGAATTTCTTTTAATACCACATTTTCGTACATGCACAACAGCCTCTCCCATTCACAGCACCCCTCTGCTTCCCCTCTCCTCCCCTCTTCAGATTCAGGGGGCAATGTCTTACCAGACTCAGACCTTGCAGGGAGTGGTGAGGAAGGAGAGTCCTGCAAGGGAGCCCAGCTCCCAGAGAAAGGAAAAACTACACATTTGAGCTGTGAAACGACAAGGCATCAAAGCAGCTTTTCTAAGTCAATGTACTTCTGGGTTTGGCAATAACCCAGAATATTTTGAGGGGTTTTTTTTGTTGTGTTTTGTTTGTTTTTTTTCTCCCCAGGAAGTGGAATTTAGAGGGGAGGGGGGGAATAAATAAATAAATTGTTTTCTAGTGAACACAGCATTAAAAAAAAAAAAAAGTGCCAAAATTTATTTCTATTCCAAAGATATTAGCAAGAAATATTTTCCTGAGCTGCACCCACGTATATTTAGCTGCCTAAAAATTCCATAATAAGCCTCATTGGATGTGATGATCCCAAAGGTCTCTAGCATCTCAATGGCTGTATGATTCCCTGATTCTCGTCTTCTCTTTGGGTTATAAAATGTTCTCTCTAAAAATTCTAGAGGAGGATTCTTTTGTTTAACTTCACAAGACATCATCAAAAGAATACTTGACAGAGATGGATATATTTTTTTCTTTTAATTGTGCCACCAAAAGATTGCTTTGTGTGTTGAAAGTCATCAGGATCCAAAATATGCCAGGGACTCAAGCTACACTGCACCTCCAGTTCCATGCTGTGGGACCAGGGAAAAGTTGCTGTCATCAGCTGACCTCAGCCCTCCTTAAAATCCTTCCAGAAGTTCAGCCTCCTTCCTCAGTCATGCCCTTGTACAAGCTCCCGTGTGACAAAGCTGGAGGTGGGGAGATTCAGATTGGATGTGAGGAGGAAGTTCTTCAGCCTGAGAGTGGTGAGAGCCTGGAATGGGTTGCCCACAGGGGTGGTTGGGGCTACATTCCTGGAGGTATTTAAGGCCAGGCTGGATGAGGCTGTGGACAGCCTGATCTAGGGTAGGGTGTCCCTGGGCATGGCAGGGGGGTTGGAACTAGATGATCCCTGTAGTCCCTTCCAACCCTGGCTGATTCTATGATTCTATGATTCTATGAATTATGACACAAAGCAGGGTGAAAAGGGGAGCAAAGCACATTGCACTCAGATGGATTTTGTAGGTGATCTCTGGACCCCAATATGTCAATCTGAAACTGGGGGGCATGCTTTATGAGGAGAGACTGAGGGACCTGGGACTTTTTAGTCTGGGAAAGAGAAGACTGAGAAGAGATTTAATAAATGTCTATATCTGAGGGCTGGTAAGGAGGGAGGACAGGCTCTGCTGACTTGCTCCCTTTAATAGGATAAGGAGCAAGGGGTGTAATTTGCAGCACAGGAAGTTCCACCTCAATAGAAGGGGGAGCTTCTTTACTGTAGGCATCACAGAGCACTGGAACAGGCTCCCCAGAGAGGTTATAGAGGCTCCTTCTCTGGAGACTTCCAAGGCCTGTCTGGATGTGTTCCTCTGTGATCTGTGTTAGATTGTATGGTCCTGCTCTGGCAGGGGGGTTGGACTCGATAATCTCTTTGGGTCCCTTCCAACCCCTGACATCCTGTGATCCTGTGAAGCAGGAGAAGCAAACGCAGAAACAAGAGATGTTGTCATTGTAACCACAAATATTTCCCATAACGACAGGAAAATTAGTATCTAAGGGCAAGTATTAGAACTGGATTTCTTTTCTTATTGGTTGGGTTATTAAACCCACACAAACATCTCAATGTGATTCAGCCCAAATTCTATTTTATTCTCATTAGGAGAAACGGAATTAGAAAAGTGAGCTTTGGATCAAAGTGAAAAGTGCTGCTTGGTTCAGAATAGAGCATTGTTTCCTAGCAAGGTTGTTTTACATTTTATTAACCTGTTTCTATCTACCTTTATTTTCAAATTGAAGTGCTGCCTGAAAACAGTAAGCATGAAAATAATTTTTTTTTAATTTTCAAAATGTAGGAGTGAGCCTTGCTAACATTTTCCATGACTCTTTCCTCTTACCTCTCCCCACTTTTGAAAGAGACTCTTAGCCATGGTCAACCCACACTGCTGGCTTCAGTCCTTGGGGCAGAGATTTCTCCAGCCAAAGAGTAGACACCCCTGAGACAGACATCTCAGTAAGTGAAATTATGAAGTACCTTGGACAAAGCAAACCCCAAAAACACCTATTTCTTTTGCATTCAAGCAAGTGGCTTACTCCAGAATGTCAGTGTTTCAGGGCAGGTGGGTTAAATACCACCTCATTAACCAGCCCTTTCTGCAGACCTTGCTCTGTGACAGCAGTAGGAGTTAAGCAGCTGCACTGCAGCACCTTTAAGCAGAGGCTGGCATCTATGGTCTTGTGGTCTGGGTTCTGGCAGAGTTATTTCCACTCCAACCAACTAGACCTCTTTAGTTCAGCTCTAGTTACTCCAGTTCCGGCCGCGAAACGAGAGTGTCCCTTAAGTGGCTCTTTGCTCTTTACACAACATTAGTAATAAGAGCTGTGCTTATTAACTATTTGGAAGAAATATTCAAGGCTGAGTACAAGATTTGAAGCTGCTAAGTAGGAAGCACTTTCCCAGCTATCAGTTCCACTAAAAAGAATTCCTTTGTAACTAATTAAAACTACATCTAAATGTTTCTGCAAGCAGAGTATCAAACAACAGCAGTATCTATACTTTAGTCTGGTTTATCCATCCTTTCTCACCTTTCTGTTCCCCTGTCCCAGTCTCTCAATTTTCAGTGTGGCATGTACAGTGCAGTTAGACCTAGGAGAGTGGAGAGGAGAGAAAGTATTCTCCAGAGTCAGGTGGAAATGGATGAGTAATGTCTGCAACCATAGAGAGTATCAGAATACAACAAAAGTCCTTTTGGGACCAGTGCTTTGCCTGCAGCAGCAATAGCATAGGATGCTTGTGGGAAATTTCCTGGTCACATTTGGCATGCCACAGCCTTTGGATCCCACCAGTGTCCAGGATCACTTGATTAGGGACAGGAGGAGAAACAACCCTCTGCATCATCTGCTTCTTCTGTGAACTCATCTATGTGTTTTCGGGTAGATTCACACTATTAGGAAGAATTTCTTCAGCATGAGGGTGGTGAGACCCTGGCACATGTTGCCCAGGGAGGTGGTGGAAGCCCCATCCCTGAAGGTGTTTAAGGCCAGGCTGGATGAGGCTGTGGGCAGCCTGATGATCTAGGGTAGGGTGTCCCTGCCCATGGCAGGGGGATTGGAACTAGATAATCCTTGTGGCCCCTTCCAACCCTGACTGATTTATGATTCTGTGATTCTATGTGCCCTCCAACAGCAGCATGTTCCAGAAGATCATTACCCACTATGCACAATGTTTCTGTGTATTTGTTACAAGTGGTAGATCGGACTCATCAGACACCAGACATATTTCTTTCTCTCCACTGACCTGAAAAGGCATTTATGCACATTGTCTGGACAATTAAGGAAGGTGAGTTGGGTCCACATATTAAAGAGATTTCTTAACCTTGTAATTGCATATGATAACTTTTTTTTTTTTTTAATTACTAGTTACAATTAAAAAGTTCCTACACGTATATGTGTAGACCTATGTAGGGAAACAGAGTTACACAGAGCTGATCTAATACTACATTGAGCTGGCTCTGGCAGAATGGTTCTGCTTTCCTGCCTGGCTGCAAGATCCTGCCTGTGCTCTGATGCAGTTCTTCCTTAGCACTGTTCCAACCCCAGGATGAGTGCAGCGGCTGACTGATCAACTGCAAAGCTGTCTGGGGTCCCAGAGTGACCTGTCTGTGCTGGGAGGTGTGGGAGCTTGCTACCAAAATGGAAAGAATGGAAGATGGGCAGGAAACTCCTTCAGACTGCCAGGAAATTAACCTTCCAGATCAAA
>VWZI01001483.1:73925-87406 GCA_013396835.1 Psilopogon haemacephalus
TTCCCCAGCTTTATCTCACCACCTCTTGATGCTGCAGATAAGCTGAAGATCAGGGAGATAAGTAATAGGAGAAGTTAGTAGTTTTAGTGATTTTACTCCGAATTTAGCCAGCAAGCCCGAGAGACAAAGGAAAGAGCAGCCGCAGTGCCCTACGGAAGGAAGCCCTCTGCCTAATCCGGATGTTTTGAGAACATCTCTTAAAACAACTTTTTTTTCCTTTCTCAGTGAAACTCGGTGAAGTGACACACTGTGTTTAACTCTCTCTCAGCCAATAGTGTAATTTCTCACTCAAATTCTCCAATTAGCTCAAACCAACACACCCCATTATTACAAATATTTCTGCTTGTTGTCAGATTTACCTCCAAAGCATCCTGCTGCCAATTACATTGAGTTTAGTGAGCTACTTTAACTGCCCAGAGATTTGCATTAGACTTTGCCGTGAACTGCTGATACTTTACTGGCTTTTTGATACATAAGGGGAAAAAAATAGTAGCATTAAGTGGGAACAAAGTGCCTGTCTTAACTATGCCTGAGTATCCTACACGCCCTGAGTCCTTCTGGCTTGTACTTGGTCTGTGGCTTTGGGGAGCTGTTGTGTCCAGTGCAAAGAAATTTCCCTGAAGTAGTGAAGATGAGGTACAATTACCTTTTGCATTTGTTATAGGTATCACCAGACTCTACAAGAGTCACTGATTTTTTACTACTAGGAGGATGCATCTGCAGTCATACCTGCTGAAATCTTTCATGAGGAAGAACACATGAGCACTTCCATCTTCTCCCCTACTGTAGTGGTTTAGGCAGTTACCTGCCCCCCCACCTTTTGTAAACCCCGGCTAGGACTCAAGACACTGGAAGTTAATAAATGAAGCTTTATATTTACAGCAATGCACAATATACAAACAAATATTTACCAGATATAACAGCTATTTACAGATATATACAGTGAAAAGGTAATACAGAAACCACACCCCTCCCAGAGACCAAAATCCCCAAGAGAGGGTAACCAAACCCCCCTACCACCACCTTTACCCTCTTCTCCAGTCTTATCTCACCACCAACTGATGCTGCAGATAAGCTGAAGTAGATCAGTCAGAGGGATTAGTGATAGAAAGGAGTTAGTAATTTTACTCTGAATTAGCTAAAAGACAAAGAGACAAAGAAGACCATGCAAGAGAAGCAGTCACAGCCAGAACGAACAGAAGCCCTCTGCTAATCTGGTTGTTTTCAGAACAGTCCTTAAAAACAATTTTTTTTTCTTTCTCAGCAAAACTCGGTGAAGTGACACACTGTGTTTATCTCTCTCAGCCAATAGTCTAATTTCTCACTCAAATTCTCCAATTAGCTCAAACCAACACACCTACCTTCTCCTAATCCATGTTGTCAAAAATGGATAAAGAGCCCATGGCACATTTAGTTAAATGCACTCTTCAAAGCAGCAGCAAAGAGGTGCTCAGCTTCAGCCTGTCGTGGTAGACCTGAAGGGTCAAATAGGCCTGTACATGTTCTGGCTTGCCCAGACATGTTTTCCTCCCTTCCCTCTGTTTTGGGGGAAGAACTGGTAGGAAAAGAGACAAAATACATGGTGTCATGGAGTCTGAATGGTCTGGCTTACATGATTTGCTTTCCACCTGCTTGTAACTCATGGTAGACAAGTTGCACGCACTAGCCTTGTGCTAAGCCTGTGCTGGGCCTATGGTCTCCCCCATTATGGTATAAGCAAACCTATCCTTTCACCCAAATATGGTAAAACTTGGCTTACTGCCACTCTGATTGGATATGCTAATGTCCAAAAGGGTCCAATCAATCTTGGACATTGATACTAAAAGCAGATAAGCAGATAACACAGCGTGTTTTTGCCGGGCTTATGCTTCTGCCATCATTTTGCCAGTAGTCTGTGTTCTTCTGCATCCACACCTGTAATGCCTTATTATTATTATTGTTGTTGTTGTTGTTGTTGTTATATAGCAATATAAGGCATATTCCACCCTAGAACCGTTTCGAGATGCTCAAGGAGCAACTTGAATAGCCTTCACGCAATTAGCAGCATGAGATACACATCCACTCAGACGCATTGCAAGACATCTGCCTGCACCTGCAGCAACCTGCATCTCCTGAAGACCAGCAAGCCTGAAGGCACACAGATCATGGAACAGGTCAGAAACCACCTGCCCCCCTCTCCTTCACCTAGCCATCTGTGGAGCCTGGGATGAATCAAGTCTCAGCCACAGCTGCAGCAGCAGCACCCAGTGGCCAGACCAGCCAGAAACCCTGCAAGCATTCTGGGTACTTTAAATTTATTGATAACTCCGCAAGATGGGAGAAGTAATATTTGTGAGTAAAACCTTAAGCTTTGCATATTACCTAGATCCTGCCCTAAGCAGAAAGCGGCCCTGAGTTCCACCTAGTGGCCAAGCAGCACTATTGACTGCAAGAGACCTTCCAGTGTTAATTAAGTTACAATTTAATTGATTGTTTATGCATATTAGTAGTTACTACTGGACCTAGATGCCGTTTATGCAATCGTTCCATAACTGCCACAATCGAATCTGTTTAATATTAAAAATAAATGGTTGGGGGCGGAAAAGTTTGGATATAAAAAATTAATAAACAATATTAATTTTGGAAAATCATATTGCATTAATTAATCATAACCCCCTCCATAACACAGCCATGCCAGAGGGAAGCTTCCATGGAGGTACCATTACCAGCTCTGATGTCCAGAACACTCTTCCTCTGAAGTAATGTATCCATCAGGAAAATAACACATACTGCCTTTATCCTTAACATATGAAATACTGAGGACCCAATGCTTAACCCCTACCTGGTGGTGCTGTGGATCACTGTGTTGTAAGTATTTGTGGATTTTCTGCATTGCAGTGCATGGGTTTCCTAGGAGAAATTATGCATATAGCAACTTCTTTTTATTACCCCTCTAACCCAGTAAACCTTCCCTCTGCTTTCTCTCTGTGACTTGTTTCCTCAAAAGAAGGCTGGCGGAGACTGTCCAAACCTTTCACATGAACTGCTGGTCCAGATCTTGCTGATTTTCTATTCTGTCACTTTTCAACATGTGACTCATCTGTCCCAGACACTTGCCTCTTTGTGTTTCAATTAGAGGTCACACAATTCATGTGTTACACATAGAATGGTTTAGGTTGGAAGGAGCCTCAAAGATCATCCAGTTCCAATCCCTTTCCATAGGCCGGGACACCTCCCACTGCAACAGGCAGCTCAAGGTCTCATCCAACCTGGCCTTGAACATCTCCAGAGAGGGAGCAGACACAACCTCCCCAGGCAACCCATTCCAGTGTCTCACCACCTTCACCAGAAAGAACTTCCTCCTAACATCCAGTTTAAATCTCCTCTCTGCCAGTTTAAACCCATTACCCCTCATCCTGTCATTACAAGACCTTTTGAATAGTCCCTCCCCAGCCCTTCTGTAGGTCCCCTTCAGACACTGGAAGGCTACTATAAGGTCTCCTCAAAGCCTTCTCTTCTCCAGGCTGCAGAGCCCCAACTCTCGTAGCCTGTCCTCATACCAGAGCTGCTGCAGCCCTCTGATCATCTTCATGGCCTTCCTTTGGACTCTCTCCAATAGTTCCATGTCCTTCCTGTGTTGGGGGTTCCAGAACTGCACATCCTTCCTCCTTCAACATCAGAGCTATTCACTAGAATTGTTCAGAGTCGCAAGAACCTCTGTGTCCAGATTTTTTTGCATATGATGCTTTTAGTTCAACCTAATTGTTGCTATCTTCCAGTCCTCAAATCCCAATTAACCCTCCTTAACTTCTTATAGAAGTTACTAGTTACTATAGAAGTTACTTCAGAAAGTGCATGGGCAGTTTAACCTGTGCTGGCTGCCAGGTGCTGACCCAGCTGCTCACCTCCTCAGCAAATCATGCGGGAGATTTTAAGGTTAAAAAGCTAATGGGCAGAGATAAGGACCAGAGATATCACCCACCAACTACTGTCACAGGGAAAAGAGAGCTCAATTTGGGGAAATATAGTTCAATTAATTTCCAATTGAGTAGGATCATGAGAAACAAAAGCAAAACAAAAAACACCTTTCTCCTCACTTGCTATCTAGGCTCAACTTCGCTCCTTCATTCCCAACACTCCTGGTTTCTCCTAAACAGGGTTCTTCCAGCACTCCTACAAATTTTACTCATGCTGAATAGTACTTTCTCTCACCTACATTAACTGTCCTGTTTGAGTAAGCTCATTATGAGTGGTGAGAAGAGTAAGAGATCCTCTGGCTTTTAAACTTGGAGCATAAGTCAGAGAAAAGCAGTAAATACAGATCTGAACTGTCTCACTCTTCTCTCCTCTTCAAATAAATAAAACCAGCAGATTCCTACAATCTGAAGAGGAGATTCCCTTTAGCCTCTTAATGGACTACATCCTGAGATCTGTCAGTAGCATCACACACACATCCCCATTATCCACTGTGAAAGATCAAGAGGAGGATGGGGGAGTGAATTGATTTCCTGTCCACGGAGTGGCAGCTTCAGCCTAAGTCAGTGTTATCTGGAGCACTAAAGTGGACCAGGGCACTTTAGGATAAAGGCTTAATGCTTTATCTACCCACATAAATACATTCAGATAAAAGAAATTGGATTTAAATAACATTCCAGCTGGGACACCAACTGACAGAAACAAGAGAAGAGTGCCCAAGATAAGGCCACATCCCTTACCCTCTGTAAAAGATGAGGAAAGAGAGAAAAAAGCTCTGTTCAAGTTAAGACTGATATGTAAGCTTCATCTTATCACCCTGTGAGACTTGTGTGCAGATCCACAGGAACATGTGAAGGTAGAAGTCCATGGAGAGAGCTTTCAACACCAGAGCAATTGTTGAACATCAGCTCTTCATTCAAAGGCATTGAGGGAAGGAGGCTCTCTAATTATTTTTCTTCCTGTTATACTCAGCTAATAGTTCAGCAAGATACCTGAGCAAACACTTCTGATCCTCTGCTAGGTGCAGACTTTGTAAATTCATGCTTATCACCTCTGGATTTTGACATGGGGATGGACTCTTTTTCAGATTCACCTCTCTAGAAGCATAGATGCATTTCTCTGCCCTCTCCCCACAGTCATCTCTGTGTAGGTCCAGCTTCATCTGACAAAATTCCCATCTGGATTTACTTAAGTTTTTTTCCTCTGAAAAAGAAGGAGCAGATCCTCAGTTCTTAGCCCTGCATCATCCATCTGACAAATATCAAATGGTCATTCCCTGAGAATTTGCAAGACAGAGGATTTTATTAAGCTGAAAAGATAAAAAAGAGGAAGAACACATAAATTTGTTCCCAAAACTTACCACAGATATTGGCTGAATGTTGTGAAATTCTGCTAGCCTTGACCTCATAGAACAAGGAAGGAAAATTCAAAAGACATTGCAAGTAAGAGTAATTCTAAAAACATGAGGGCAGAGAGAAAACTGCTTATTTGAATTTGCTTTTATGAACGAATACCAAGGATGCAGACACCTGGAGGCAGGATGTATCACCTTATACAGTGTAGGACATGCATACTAAAATAATTCACTCCAAATAGGGGGCTGATTTAGATATGATTGTAAGTCGGTTTCAGTAGTTCCCTGTCCCTGACAGCTCTTTAGGTAAAGATTGATCAAAACAACATCTGAGCACATGCATAGCTCTTAGCAGGTGCCTGGTCCTGTTGAAATGTGTATGACTAAATTGCTTTAATGAATTGGAACTTTGGCAGCTGTGAGAAATAAATGGGGAATGTTCCTAAGCAATGACTACAGCAAATAAACCCTGGAAATACCCAGACAATTCCTCAGGCTTCTCATTCTTGAAAGGCAGTATTAAAGACATAAATTTTATCACCGTGTTCTAGTGGGAGGTGTCCCTGCCTATGGCACAGAGGGGTTGGAACTGGATGATCTTTGAGGTCTCTTCCAACCTAAACCATTCTATGATTCTATATGCTGCATTTCTGAGGCTGCATCCTGATCCTGTCAAAGTCAGCATGAAAAACGGATGCAGAGAAAATTAAAACAGGAAAGACTTCATGCCAATTGTGATTGTATGATGTCTCAGCTTAGTGACCAAGAGTTGCTGCTGTTTCACAACATTAACAGAGGTGGCACTCAAGTGTTTTTTAAATTAAAGCATTCATGTCTTCTTCCTTTTATCAATGGGGGAAAACCAAGCCAAATTACGAAGATTATATTCTTTTAAAATACAGTTTGTTAGCTGGTTTTTTTTCCTGGAGGGAAAACAGTTGTATTATGGGAGGTTCATCTTTTCACAATGCCTGGCAATCTAGAAGTCAGAAGATATGGCTGAAATATTAATTTTACAGACCAGCATAAATAGTACCAATGCATGTGACTGTTGGAATGACAGCTAACTCCAGTGTGTTGATAAATGGCTTTCAGTCATAGAATTATAGAATGGTTTAGGTTGGAAGGGACCTCAAAGGTCATCCAGTTCCAAGCCCCTGTGCCATAGGCAGGGACACCTCCCATTAGAACAGGTCGCTCAAGGCCTCATCCAGCCTGGCCTTGAACACCCCCAGGGAGGGAGCAGACACAACCTCCCTGGGCAACCTGTGCCAGTGTCTCACCACCCTCACTGGAAAGAACTTCCTCCTAACATCCCATTTAAATCTCCCCTCTACCACTTTAAACCCATTAGCTCTCATCCTGTCTTTACAAGACCTTGTGAATAGTCCCTTCCCAGCCCTCCTGTAGGCTGCTTTCAGATACTGGAAGGCTACTATAAGGTCTCCTGGAAGTCTTCTCTTCTCCAGGCTGCAGAGCCCCAACTCTCTCAGCCTGTCCTCATAGCAGAGATGCTCCAGTCCTCTGATCATCTTCATGGCCCTCCTCTGGACTCGCTCCAACAGTTCCACATCCTTCTTGTGTTGGGGGCTCCAGAACTGCACACAGTACTCCAGGTGGGGTCATACGAGAGCAAAGAGGCAGAATCCTCTCCCGAGCCCTGCTGCCCACGCTGCTCTTGCTGCAGCCCAGCACACAGT
Source organism: Psilopogon haemacephalus (assembly GCA_013396835.1). Taxonomy (NCBI): domain Eukaryota; kingdom Metazoa; phylum Chordata; class Aves; order Piciformes; family Megalaimidae; genus Psilopogon; species Psilopogon haemacephalus. Next base: position 80,934 of record VWZI01001483.1, read on the forward strand.
TGCTGTCTGGGCTGCACTCACACTGCAGGCTCATCTTGAGCTTTTCATCACCCCAGACCCCCAGGTTCTTTTCCTCAGGGCTGCTCTCAGCCATTCGCCACCCAGCCTGGAATTGTGCTTGAGATTGCACCGACCCAGGTGCAGGACCTTATACTTGGCCTTGTTGAATTTCATGATGTTGGCCTGGGGCCACCTCTGCAGCCTGTCAAAGTCCCTCTAGATGGCAACTTTGGTACAGACCAAAGTAAGTAAACTCAAATTCAGAAACTTGAATTTTGTTTCTAGAAAACAGGTCTGCAATGTGACACTAAAGGACAAGGCAGGATATTAAAGGATAACACTTCCACACTTTCCCAACAAACCATCTTCTCTGCCACTGCTGGAGATTACATACTGGACTAGAATGAGCATTGATGTTTCTTCTGTTATCAATTATAGCTATTCATGATTAATTAAGACTATGAAAACATTTCTATGAAGCCAAAGCCTCTGTCTTCAAATGTTTCTGTGTTGCCTGGCAGAGAAAGGCAGAAGGATGCACACCCTCGCACTGGCATGTCTAGAATTTCAATCCATCTTCTGTAAACACTTCAATATGTGGAGCCCTGGTGAATCTCCAGTGTTGATGCAGACCTGTTCAAGGCTTTAGATGCCGACTCAGCATTCTGGCATACACACATCTGTTTTGCTGAGTCATCTTTTGCAAACCTCTCTGCACCACGATACATATTGCCAGATGCCTGTGTGCTTCAGTTTGAAAAATAGGATAGCGTGGAAGAATGAGGCTCAAAATCCAATGTCCTTGGCAGGTTGCAGTTTGAGAGTAAGACACCTAACTTCTAAATATAGATATGTCCTTGTGAGACATCAATCCATTCATAGCCACTGGAGTTCCAGTAATCAATTCAATTAGAATCATAGAATCAGTCAGGGTTGGAAGGGACCACAAGGATCATCTAGTTCCAGCCCACTTCACCCCCTGCCACAGACAGGGACACCTCACAGTAGATCAAGCTGTCTAGAGCCTCATCCAGCCAGACCTTAAACACCTAAACACTGAGGCTTACTGCCATCAAAGATGCCTGTATCTGGGCCCATATGGGTTTGGAGAGTCAACACAAAGTTTACAGGAAACCCATACCCTTTTGGAGCCATAGAATCACAGAATCACAGAATTAACCAGGTTGGAAAAGACCTTAAAGATCATCAAGCCCAACCCATCACCTAATAGCTTCTAATTACCTAAACTATGGCCTCATCCAGTCTCCTTTAAACACTTATAGGGACACTGACTCCACCTCCTCAAGTAGATGGAGGCCAGACAAAGGCAGGATGACTGAAGGCATCTCAAACAATACTTAATAAGCAGAACAACTGAGTGACACCTCTGTTCAATTTAGAGAATAGTTTAGCTTACTGAAGGCATCTCAAATAATACTTAATAAGTAGAACAACTGAATGATACTTCTGTTAAATTTAGAGAACAGTTTAGCTTCCTGAAGGCATCTCAAACAATACTTAATAAGTAGAACAACTGAGTGATGCCTCTGTTCAATTTAGAGAACAGTTTAGCTTATTACAAAATAAAAGTGGATGCATACTTATCAATAGTGCCTAACTCCTCAGGCTGGCTGCACTGAGTTAGTGTGCTCTGCCCTTATTTTTAGTCTATGCTGCCACTATGGCAGTAAACTGCTGCAGCAGTGGTGTTCCTATGTCAAGTCAACCACCATTTAATTACAGTCAAATATTTCAGGATCGTTTCAGTACAGGATTTAGTGCTGGATTCTATCACAGGAGATGCAGCTAAATCTACAATATATAATCCAAGGCTTAGCCTTTACCATATGGAGCATAATTCAGAGTATGCTCAGTTTAGCAAAGGTTGTCACTCTCCAGGTCCTTGTTCTTTGTTGACTTCATTGCCCGTGGGTGCATAGCTGACAGCTCAGCTTGCACTTCTCTGCTCCATAACTGGCTGCATCAATTGATGATCTACTTCTCCACAGAGAAGAAACTAAGCATACCACAGCAACAGTTTTTGGTTTGTGACCATTGTCAGCTGTATAAATATTACCTACAAGCAAACAAAAAACAACACAAGAGAGTTTTCTATCAAAGAGTGTGAACATTGCATATTATGATCTGGCATCTTTAAAATAGGTCACAATTTCTGATGGTCTCCCTCTCTTCTGCTTCATGGCATTGTTCCATGGGAACGTAAGTGGAGGGAAGATTGTTCAACATCTTTGTGGGCAACATGGACAAAGGCATTGAGTGCACCCTCAGCAAGTTTGCTGATGACACCAAGCTGTGTGGTACAGCAGACACAATGGAGGGCAGGGATGGCATCCAGAGGGACCTGGACAGGCTGGGGAAGTGGGCACAAGCCAACCTCAGGAGGTTCAACAAGATCAAGTGTAAGGTCCTGCATCTGGGTTGAGGCAATCCCAAGCACAAATCCAGGCTGGGCAGTGACTGCCTGGAGAGCAGCCCTGAGGAGAGGGACTTGGGGGTGCTGGTGGACGAGAAGCTCAACATGAGCCAGCAGTGTGCACTTGCAGCCCAGAAAGCCAACCAGATCATGGGCTGCATCAGGAGAAGTGTGGATAGCAGGTCAAGGGAGGTGATTCTCCCCCTCTACTCCGCCCTGGTGAGACCCCACCTGGAGTACTGCATCCAGTTCTTGAGCCCCTACTACAAGAGGTATGTGGACATGTTGGAGCGTGTCCAAAGAAGGGCCACGAGGATGATCAGAGGGCTGCAGCACCTCTGCTATGAGGACAGACTGAAAGAGTTGTGGCTGTTCAGTTTGGAGAAGAGGAGGCTCTGAGGTGACCTTCTTGTGGCCTTCCAGTATCTGAAGGGGACCTACAGAAAAGCTGGGGACAGACTTAGGCTATCAGGCAGTGAGAGGACTAGGGGGAATGGAGCAAAGCTGGAGGTGGGGAGATTCAGACTGGAGACTTGATGTGAGGAGGAAGTTCTTCACCATGAGAGTGGTGAGGCCCTGGAGAGTGTTTGGGGCCACATCCTTGTAGGTGTTTAAGGCCAGGCTAGATGAGGCTGTGGGCAGCCTGATCTAGGGTAAGGTGTCCCTGAGCATGTCAGGGGAGTTGGAACTTGATGATTCTTGTAGTCTCTTCCAAGTCTGACCGATTCTATGATCTGGAACATCAGTGCTACTTAAGCTGGCTTCTGTTTTCTGAAGATGGGTGGTAGCTGGTTGGTTCTGGTCCTGTATTAGGTGTTTTAGATGCACCACCTTGAGAGTGGTGAGACCCTGGAATGGGCTGCCCAGGGTGGTGGTTGAAGCCACATCCGTAGAGTTGTTTAAGGCAAGGCTGGATGAGGCTGTGGGCAGCCTAATCTAGGGTAGGGCGTCCCTGGGCATGTCAGAAGTGTTGGAAGCAGATGATCCTTGTGGTCCCTTCCAAACCTGACTGATTCTATGTTTCTAAGATTGATCCTGTGATGCTCCAAATGCAAGTGTGTTTGTAGAAAAGCAGCAGTTGTTTATTATGATTTTCCTTATCTATTGGAGAAGAGCACATGATCAGAACAAGAATTCTAGCCAGGAAATTAATATGGAGTGAAAAAAAATACATTAACATACTCACCACACACAATGTCACATAAATCATGTGGAACACTACTGTCTCTGGCTGATCTGGAACTGAGCGTGGTTGAGTTTCACTTTCTAGTCATTAAGACTGTTTGCATGTCTAAGAGTGTGTTAAGAGCTAAGATGTGAGGCTGACCTCTTTTCTGCACTGATATCTGCTGAGGACAGCAGCAGCCATATTTTTACTCAGCGCTGGGCAGAGGATTGCAGACAAGACACATAACTGCTAAGCCCTCATTTGCACAACATACCCTTTTTTTTCTACAGTGGCTTCTTCCTATACAATAATTTATTTAAGTTGAAAACTGCTAGTATTTTTTTTTTTTTTCTGTATATGGAAACTCATCATCAAGACTCTGAAAACCTTGCTTCTTCCTGACCATAGAAGGAAGTAAGAACCAGTGGGATTAAGAAAGTGAGATAGGTTCCCTTGCCAGTGCTTGGTAGTGACTTCAGCCACCAAGAAACATTATGCATGCTCAGATGTCTGCTCTGCAATTTCATGCCATTATATCTGACCTGTTTTCTGATCATGGCTCCAGCCAGAGTCTTTATTTCATCTATAATTATTTTTTGTTTCAAATTCTCCTTCTTTTTCTGTTTCAAGTTCTCCTTCCTCTTTTTCTTTACTAATGAACTTGGCCCTCCTGTTCATTCTTTCTTTGAGCAGAGAAAGGAATGGCTGAAGTTTCCTTTCTCCTGACCTCTCTACTACAGGTAGTAGTGAAACAATCATGTGATGCCCTAACAGATACTTCCCATCTTATGGAGGAAAGCACCCTTACAAACTACAGTCAGAAAATTCTTCCTACTAGGTTCAGTGTCAAAAGTGTATCAGTGATATATGTGGATGTTACAAAAATATTAACCTTTCCTCCACGGCAGCTAAATCCTACTAAGCCCCCAACACCATCTGCCACACACAGTTTTACTTCTAACTTCTCAAAGGGGAAATTTGTCCTTGTTTGGAAAAGAAATAACCAGGAATAAAACAAACTCTTTATTATATTCCTTGCAAGTATAAAAGCCTAAGAGAAGCAAGAGGAGTATGAATAAGATATGATTAGATTTACTTAGTGATTTGTTCCCAGGGAAGCTGAGAGTAAAAGGACCTCTGGCAATTCATTTTGGTTTCAACTCTGCTGTATACTTTGAAAGCCTATATTTATACATTATCTAAATATCTGGGGGGCCACAAAAATGTGCTGTTAACAACACGAAAAGATAACCTCAGCATGAAATGCACAGGCCACTATTTCCCTATTAAGAATGATGCAGCCTCTGCTTTATGCTCTTCTGCATCCACAACCTGCATGGATGCAATTACTATTTGCATTCCAAAATCCCACTCCTACTCTTTTCATACACAAATTATGCTGGGGTGAGTTGTTATTACAAAAAACGAGTGTGGCTTCCAGTAATATGTCATTTTAAAAGCCCATAGTAACTGTATTATGGTACAATGAATAATACCATACTGTTTACTGATAGACCATAATCCTCACTCTGAGTCATTATGGTTTATCGTATCAATAGAGCTTTAAAACCCTGGGAACAGAGAGACCACAGCAGTTTCCCTGGAGCCAGTTTTCTAGTACTGCAAAATGCAACTGTTACATGGGTACAACTTCAGTCCACTTATTCATACTGTTGACTTTTTTTTTTTCCTTCTTCTTCATGCCTGACAAATTTGCTAGCTTTATATGATCAAGTCACAGCAGCGGTGGACAAGGGAAGGGCAACTGATGTCATCTACCTGGACCTGAGTAAGGTATTTGACTCTATCCCACATGACATCCTGGTCACCAAACTGGAAAAACACAGACTTGATGGGTGGACAACTCACTGGATAAGGAATTGACTGGATGGTCACACACAGAGAGTGGTGACCGAGGGCGCAATGTCCACCTGGAGACCAGTGACAAGTGGTGTCCCTCAGGGGTCAGTGCTGGGACCAGTGCTGTGCAACATCTTTGTCAGTGACATGGAAAGAGGAAGCAGTGCACCCTCAGCAAGTTTGCAGATGACACCAAGCTGTGTGGCACAGTCGACTTGCTGGAGGGCAGGGATCCATCCAGAGGGACCTGGACAGGCTGGAGAGGTGTGCCCAGGACAACCTCATGACATTCAACAAGGACAAGTGTAAGGTCCTGCACCTGGGACAGTGCAATCCCAGGCACAACAGATTGGGTGGCAAATGTCTGAGAGCAGCCCTGAGGAAAAGGACCTGGGGGTCTGGAGTGATGAAAAGCTCAACATGAGCCTGCAGTGTGAGTGCAGCCCAGACAGCAACTGTGTGTTGGGCTGCAGCAAGAGCAGTGTGGCCAGCAGGGCAAGGGAGGAGATTCTGCCCCTTTACTCTGCTCTCATCAGACCCCACCTGAAGTATTGTGTGCAGTTCTGGAACCCCCAGCACAAGAAGGACACCTCTGTATGAGGACAGACTATGAGAGTTGCGGCTCTGCAGCCTGGAGAAAAGACGGCTTCGAGGAGACCTTATAGTAGCCTTCCAGTATCTGAAGGGAGCCTACAGGAAGGCTGGGGAGGGACTATTCACAAGGTCTTGTAATGACAGGATGAGGGGTAATGGATATAAACTAGTAGAGGGGAGATTTAAATGGGATGTTAGGAGGAAGTTATTTCTGGTAAGGGTAGTGAGACCCTGGAATGGGTTGCCCAGGGAGGCTGTGTCTGCTCCCTCCCTAGAGGTGTTCAAGGCCAGGTTGGATGAGGCCTAGAGTGACCTGTTCTAGTGGGAGGTGTCCCTGCCTATGGCACAGCAGGGTTGGAACTGGATGATCCTTGAGGCCCCTTCCAACTTAAACCATTCTATGATTCTACAATTCTT
>VWZI01001483.1:93582-109593 GCA_013396835.1 Psilopogon haemacephalus
GAGAGAAGAATGGGACTTAATGCTGCTCATACCAAATTAGTGCCTTCTCTTCCATAGGAAAAATCTGTTTTGGCATGTGCTAGCGGAATAGGTAGCCATGTCAGGAATAGATTCGTGGCACACTTTTAAAACATCCAATACACCTGCCAAGTAATGCAAGAGGGGCGTGCAGTTAAGTTAAAGATACCATTTGGGGGGAAAAATACTTCTGTAAAAATGTCTAGTAATTCTAACTGTTTCTTTTAGCATTTTTAATTGGCCTTTTTTAACCCTTCCTTGTGGAATATTGTTTTAATTCTAGCCTAAATAATCTAGATTTTTTTTTTTTTTTTTTTCACAGTTATTTTTTTCAAAAGGGAAAAAAAATTAGGAGTAAAGCATTTGCCATACTCCATGTAGTTTACTGGTTTTTTTAAAAACTGAAAATAATAAGGGAATAGCAATAAGGATAGAAAAAAAAATTTATTTTTATAGTAACCATCCAAAATTCAATTATTCACACATCTCAGTACATAGCAAGGTTTCCAAAAGGGACTTAGTTCAGTCAGATTCAGATGTCAATGCCTAACCATAGCTGTGGTCCTAAGTAAATTTAATTGAGATAACTCATTCCTTAGCATTATATACACAGTCAAGAATTTAAACTGGTAGAGGGGATATTTAAACTAGGTGTTAGGAAGAAGTTCTTTCCAGTGAGGGTGGTGAGACACTGGATCAGGTTGCCCAGGGAGGTTGTGGCTGCTCCCTCCCTGGAGGTGTTCAAGGCCAGGTTGGATGAGGCCTTGAGTGACCTGTTCTAGTGGGAGGTGTCCCTGCCTATGGCACAGGGGGGCTGGAACTGGATGATCTTTGAGGTCACTTCCAATTTAAACCATTCTACAACTACCTAAAGGGAGGTTGTAGCCAGGTGGATGTTGGTCTCTCCTCCCAGGCAACCAACAACAGAACAAGGGGACACAGTCTCAAGTTGTGCCAGGGGAGGTACAGGCTTGATGTTAGAAAGAAGTCCTTCACAGAGAGAGTGATTGGCATTGGAATGGGCTGCCCAGGGAGGTGGTGGGGTCACTGTCCTTGGAGGTGTTCAAGACAGGACTGGATGGAGCACTTAGTGCCATGGTCTAGTGGATTGGATAGGGCTGGGTGAAAGGTTGGACTGGATGATCTTGGAGGTCTCTTCCAACCTGGCTGATTCTATTCTATTCTATTCTATTCTATTCTATTCTATTCTATTCTATTCTATGCTATGCTATGCTATGCTATGCTATGCTATGCTATGCTATGCTATGCTATGCTATGCTATTCTAATTCTATGAAATTTGCTTTAAAAATAAATTAGAAATTAAAATCAGGTTTGGAAATATTGATACAATTATCTATTGATCATAACAAAGATATGATCAAGCTCGCTTAATACAGGTTGGCAATATCCTGCTCCTTCCAGGTACATCACACAGGAGGGGGAAAAAATTTTAAATAAAATAAAAGCAGGACTAAATACCTCAGGCATTACTTCAGATTGGAAGGAACAGGGGAAATACTGCAAAGTCAGGAAATTGTTGGGGTTTGAGTTGAAAGCACAGCTTTAAATTTTCCTTCTCAAGTGCCTACATCTCATAAAGTAGCTTTTGTTTTTAGACCATTCTTAGTTCTGTATCAAATAGAGTAGGATGAAATCACTTTTAAAACTTTGCACACTTGCGTTTCCGACCAGAACAAAGACAAATTATGTTACTACAATTTGTTAATCTGTTTCCAAAAACATTAACAGATAACAACAACAACTTCTAATTCAACTTAAAAGGTCAAACTAGCTGTTTTGAAGCACTTCTTTTCAATCTTTTCCATCAGTAATTTTCCCAGGATGATATGACTTGCCCTGCTGGAATCAATGGACTTACTCACTGTAACCAAAGGCTCCTTTGGCACTTTGGCCAGGTTTGGTGACTAGCTCTGATATGACATTTCTGTAGGGAATATGGGGGTGGGGGAATATATATATATGTTGTGTGTGTTTGTGTGTTATTTGAGCATGAAAGGCACACTTCAAAAACAGCTGAAGAAATTCCTTCAAATGCACCAAGAGTTTGGCCTGTCTTATGTGTGTAATCTCAGAAAGGCACAGACTGCTCAGGGTAGAATAAGCCCTTGCCAAGATGAAATGGTATCCTCCTTTCCTTGATTGTCTTTCTGGACACCTGAACTTGTGGTTAAAAAAAAAAAAAAAAAGACTAGAAAGGGGAGTGAGTTTGGGGCACAGCTACCAGCCCTTTACCTTTCCCCCTTTTGGAGCTCAGAGCTGCACAGATATCCCTTTTCCACCTAGTAGACAAATGTCTGCTGCTCTGCATTGTGTGGGTAGTACCTATTTGGGGGCAATAAGAGGCAAAATTATTTCTTCAGGCTCTTCCATCTCTTTTTTTTTTTTTTTCCTTCAGCTTCTGCTTGTCACCTACATTGGGCTTCCCTGGCCCTGAGGTGCCTCATCAGTCCCATCTGTGATTTTGTGCAGCAGCTCTGGAGGCATGGAGGTTATCCAAAGGTTATCTGTGAGTGCAGGTTATTTGATTACTTCTTTTCAGTTGTAGTTCTTTCAGAAGAGGGTGGATTAGCTGAGGGCTGGGTCATGTGCAGTGTCTGATCTGCACCCTGGTGAAGTCAAGAAGCTTTGATTTCCTATCAGATGGCAGCAGCTCTCCAAAACAGTTTCGTCTCTGTGCTTGTTGGTTTACTTAGTTCATGCTGCTTGTATAGTGGCTGTCTCCACTTTGAAAAGCAGGAGGGAGGAATTAAAGCCATGAGTGTGCAAAGGAGATGAGCACGGGATAAAAATGGTACCTGCTCCACCTGTTGCCTCTCTTCCTGTCATGGATTGAGTTGGATTCGCTGCTGTTATTCATACCATGCTGCAGCCATAGAATCATAGAATCATAGAGTGGTTTAGGTTGGAAGGGACCTCAAAGATCATTCAGTTCCAAACCTCTGCCATAGGCAGGGACACTTCCCACTAGAACAGGTCACTCAAGACCTCATCCAGCCTGGCCTTGGGCACTTCCAGGGAGGGAGCAGCCACAACCTCCTTGGGTAACCCGTTCCAATGTCTCACCACCCTCACTGTGAAGAACTTCCTCCTAACATTCAGTTTAAATCTCCCATTCCCCCTTATCGTGTCATTACAAAACCTTCTGAATAGTCCCTCTCCAGCCCTCCTGTAGGCCCCTTTCAGACACTGGAAGGCTACTATAAGATCTGATGGAAGCCTTCTCTTCTCCAGCCTGCAGAGCCCCAACTGTCTCAGCCTGTCCTCACAGCAGAGCTGCTCCAGCCCTCTGAGCATCTTCGTGGCCCTCCTCTGGACTCGCTTCATGCCAGCTAATGAAGAAACACTGCCCAATGGAGTGATGGCAGAGCAGGTAGCATTCCCTTGGTAAAACCCTGCATCCCCAGCATGGTGAGCTCTGGTTAAAAGATGGCTTAAAACCCTACACTGACATCTGACATCTGCCAAGTACTACATGAGCAACCTAGGTTACAGTTTGAGAAACAGTAGCCTTCATCTTTCAGTGGCCTAATTTACCCTCTGGCTACCTTCAAATTCAGAAGAGGAGATGCAGTCTGCTTCTTGGAGAGAAGCACTGCTGATACTGTGACTAACCAGCCTTTAAAACCATGTTTGCTTCTTCTTTCTTGTGATGACCAGCTTGGACTTAGATTTCTAAAGAAAATAGGGCAATAATTTTGAATGCAGAGGGTAAGGGTTGATATAGTTCTTTAATCAGTACCACTGCAGAGAGGTATTTCTGCCAGAGTTCAGACATACAAAGAAAGAGAGAGACAGAGAGAAGGAATAACAGTATCAGTAGGATCTTCCTGTTTCTAGTTCCATTCTCACCATCTCCACCATCCTCGGGACACAGGGCTGCTCTGTCATCTTGCAGAGAGCTTTCTCATGCACACATACACAGCACTTGCCAGCTGACAAACCATTTGCAAAAAAAAAAGCACTCTCTGCCTCCCTCCTCCCCTCACTCCCTTCTTCCCTCCCTTCCTCCCTCCCTCAGCATCCTTGTCCTGGGGACCTCCTGCTGTGCTGGAGCAACCCATCACTGGTCACCTCTATGCATTGTCTGAAGGCCTCTCGCCATCTGGACCACCTAGGAGAAAATGTTTTCTTAAAGAGGGGAAGATTAAGGAACAGGGATTTACACCTCAGTCCCCAAGGTAATTACCAGATGGCAAATGGCTTGTTTTCACTTGATGAATCAGAGCAACTGAGTCAAGCAGCTTGGATTTCATTTCCAACCAACCTTTTTTTTTTTTTTTAGCTTCACAGGCTGAAGTTTGTTTCCCACCCTTTAGATAACGATTTTAAGGTAAAGTCTAGCGCTAGGCTGGTGGATTTCAGTGGCAGGACCCACTGTGTGGCGTGGCCATTTCTCACACCCTCTCAAGCCTTTGCTGATCACTGGCGAGTCTTCGCCAAGAGTTCACGGCAAAAGTTTACTCACCAGAGCAAGAGAAGCAAAATGAGGTCGTCTGTTCCACAGGGCTTCAGAAAGACTTTAAACCTGAGCATTGGTACCAGTCTTTCCTTTTAAGCTTCCTGCTATGGAGAGAAAGATTAAATTAAAGCAATTGACTTTTGGGGAATTAAATATTTTAGTTTTTGGTTTGTTTTTTTTTTAACTTTTTCAAAAATAGAAATGGAAAGAAACAGCATCTGGAGTGAGGATTACTGACACAAAAATGGACAGAACAAACGTATTTCAAAGAAAATTTACAGCCAGTGCTTTGCTTTGCTTTGTCTTGTTTCCTTTTAAAAACAGGGGGTAAGAGATTGAATTAAACCTAACGTGAATGCTCTGTATAAGACCTTTTTGTAAATACAGGCTCACAGCCCTAAATTAAAGTAATAAGACATTCAGATGTCATCTTCCAAAAGTGCTAAAGACAACTAAAGTACAAATTTAATGTCTAACTTGGCATTCATAATGGTCCTAAATCTTCTGCTGACTTTTTATGCATTAGCTCAAATAAACAGTAGAGGGTTTTTTTTTTATTATTTGTTTGGGTTTGTTTCCTTAATTTCTATTCAAAGCATTTTCTGAAATGAATAACAAATGCAGGCAATCAGCAAAGGAAATGCCAAGTAGGTTTGGGGCCCTCTCCACTTTTCACTTTGCTGTTTCATTATCAGCTTGCTATAGCAATTGCCATAGCTGTTTACAAAGTTGTCCTACAGCCTTTTCTTATTCTCTAACCAGCCTCATAGCTATGGAAAAATGGGATTATAGTAAAGGTTTTTTTCCTTTACTTTGCCTTGCAGGGCTCATTTTCTCTCTTTGATGTATTTTGCTTCTATCATCAGTTTAGATGTTTCTGTACCAATCCCAAGATTCCAGATTTCCTACTTCCATGTGCTGGAAGGCTTCTATCACTCTATCTTCTTATATCCTGATCAAAAAGGGGAAAAAAAGGCCTTTGCTGCTGAATGAAAATAGTTCCTTTCTTTAATACCCACTTCAAAGCACAGCACTGTCTGTGGAATTATGATTGTGAATCAACTGTAGTCTGCAAATCAAAAACCTAATTGAGAAAGACCTTTTCTATTCTGGCCTTGAAACTAGTTTTTATTTTCATCGTATAGCCTCCCAGCCCACAGCTGTTTGTAGCAGAATAGAAGGCATGGGTCATCTTTGAGAAGAAAATGCCCCTAGTCTGGCATACCAGATAGTACCCAGCAAACTTTAAGTCCTTTGCTTCTAAAAGGTTTAGGGTTAGGGGAACCAGGAAAAGGACCTGTTCTACCTGACCCTAAACCATGCAAGACTACCAGGAACGAATTATGGTTCATTGTAATGGAATACTTCCTGCTGGGAGAGTCAGAGGCACCCATCTGTCAACTTAACCAGTCATCTAGAGAGGTTTGCTGCTCATCAGGAGCACGACTCTGTGGATTGCAACTGTCTGCTTCTAGAAGGCATCAAAACCTACATCTATCCAAGTCAAAACAATGGACAAGGGCTGGTTTCTGGCATTGCACACAGTAGCACAACATGTTTTGCATTCATATGGTCCCACTATTTTCCCTTTAAAAAAAAAAAAAGAAGAGGAGAAAGAGAGATAAATTAGTCCAAATTTCCCATTAGAAACAGTGCCTGACCTGTTCCCAAACGATGCCAATGTTCTGTCTCAGAGGCTGTCAGACTGGCATGGGACAGCACAATGCCAACAAGCATGCCAGCAACTACACAATACAGGCTATTGTAAAATAGTACTCGCTCTGTGCCCCAGTCTTGTTTAGTTTAGTTATTAGCATATACGTGACCAAAATGTCCAGAATATAAGGCAATGATTTTCCTTGAAATCAAAAGATGAAAAATTCAGCTCAGCCCCTGCAGACCACATTACATGCAGGATCTTTAGCATCCCCTAGCAACAGACACTAGGAAGGCTGATTTAAACTTGAAAATAATGGGAGTTGCACATGCTGATGAGGAGAATGTAGGCAATGGTAACGCACATCTCTCCACCCTGGTCCTGCCAGACCTGCCTAGCCCATGTGCCCAATGAAGAAGACACCCTCAATAGCATAAGCTCTGGGCAAACACATCAGGCTTGTAAGCCACTGAAGAGCTTCCCTGGGGCTCCTCAGAGTCCAGATAAAAGAATGTTTTGGGATGTTTTTATTCTGTCCTTGTCAAAGAAACATGCCTTTGCATACAGGCCAATACCTGACTACACTGTGTAGCCAAAACCACATAGGACACTGCACTGCTATATCCCACAATGTGGAAATGTCTGGCATTGAAACATGCTAATAGGAAATTTTTGCAGTTAAAAAGTACCACAGACAACAAGAGAGCCACTCAGTTAAAGCAGGAAAATATATGACAAGATGCTCAGCAGTCAATAGGACGAAACCTGGACGAGTAGATATGGTGTTAATCCACACATTGGCAATGTAAAGACACTCCAATTCTTTCCTCTGTTTCCACGCTTTTAAGGAGAAAGATGGGATAACAGTCTCTAATGTAATTTGAATAATTTCTATAATACTTATGGATGCCTGTTATTATTGATATGTTAGTTCTCTACATATGAAAATTAACACCCCCAAGCCTACTGGACCAAGGAAGCTGACTGTGAAAGATGCTGGGGTCTTGAAAGCAGTATCTTCACTTGGCAGTAGGAAACAGAAATATTCACTCTGCATTTGAAGAAGGCTCTCTAATGAACATTATGATTGCTGATGGTAAAGCACTTTGGAAGCTTGCAAGAGTCAGGGATTAAAACAAATAATCAGAAACCATATTATAGTTTTAAAATAAAACTGATACAACAAACAGAAGAGAGTAAATTCTCATGTGACATACATCAAAGGATCCCTTCCTCCAGCTCAGTGGAAAGCTGAAATTCATGACTTGAGTGTTACATTCTTCTTTCAACAAATGTCTCAATTATCTACATTTGTATAAAGGGTTAAGCCTACCTGGAGTCTTATCCTGACTCCTCCCTGAAGGTGGTCTGACCTGCCCCCAGGTATCATGTTTAGCCCCCTCCCATTTCCTGCCAAAGACAGCTATAAAAAGAGGAGACATTTTGTCTTCTCTCTCTCTCTCTCTTGGTCCCTCCTGCCTGACCAGCAACTTGCTGCCCTGCTGCCAAATCACCATATGCTCTCCAGCAAACATGTGGAGGGATACAGCCATTTTCTTATTGGAACTCCAACTAACTGCACTTCACCATCAAAAATCCTTCATCCTGCTTCATCCACCATCAAACCATCAATCCCAGTGTTTGGATCCAACTTCCTCCCACGGGTTGTATTCTGTTATAGTATATTTTGCTCCCTTTTCCCCCTTTATCATAGAATCATTTAGGTTGGAAGAGACCTCAAAGATCATCCAGTTCCAGCCCCCCTGTGCCATAGGCAGGGACACCTCCCACTAGAACAGATCACCCAAGGCCTCATCCAGCTTGGCCTTGAACACATCCAGGGAGGAAGCAAACACAACCTCCTGGAGCAACCTGTTCCAGTGTCTTGCCACCCTCACTGTAAAGAACTTCTTCCTAACATCCTGTTTAAATCTCCCCTCTGCCAGTTTAAACCCATTACCCCTTGTCCTGTCATTACAAAACTTTGTGAATTGTTCCTCCCCAGCCTTCCTATAGGCCCCCTTCAGATACTGGAAGGTTGCTATAAGGTCTCCTCGAAGCCTTCTCTTCTCCAGGCTGAAAAGCCCCAACTCTCTCAGCCTGTCCTCATAGCAAAGGTGCTCCAGCCCTCATCGCGGCCCTCCTCTGGACCCTCTCCAGCAATTCCATGTCCTTCCTGCGCTGGGGGCTCCAGAACTACACACAGTACTCCATCTGTATCATCTGTAATAATGCTCATTTTTCCTACCCAGTATTTTGGTTCCCTCTTTCCCATCCTATTTACCTCCCCTTACCTTCTATTTATTGTTAAAGTTAATCTCTTTTTACTTCCAATTTGAATCGAGTATTTTTTGGGCTTTTGAGTTCAGGGGGGCTAGTTTAAACCCAATACAATTTGTGTCACAATTCCTGCTGAAAATCAAGTCTTCACATTCCAGCTATCAATGCATTTTAATATTGTCCTATGTATATCTTCCCATTTAGGCAACAATTGCTTTAGACCAATTTATTTATGATATCATCACCTATTCCCCTTAAGAACATTTGAGCCTAAAAGACAAATTGAAGAGAGAGGAAGAAATATCAAAACCACTGTGTTCCTAAAACGTCTGTGTGAGTAGACAACCAGGTCTACTGAAACAATCTCCCATCGTGGAGGCAATGGGTGCCTTACTAAACAGCAGCAAATCTACAGCTGGTCTTACCCTCAAAACACAAATCTTTAGGAAACACATCTACCATGCTCCTGCCATTCGTGGGACTGCTGTACTGATCAGAAAATCCAGAGAGGTCCAGTTCAAAGAAATTAGACAAGGCAATAATTTATTGAAGCAGATAGCTGCACAGAGCATCCACAGTGATACCACTTGATGCCGTTCTAGGGTGTATTAGAAGGGCTGTCATTAGCAAGTCAAGGGAGGTTCTTCTTCCCCTCTACCCTGCCCTGGTAAGGCCTCATCTGGAGTATTGTGTCCAGTTCAAGAAGGACAGGGAGCTGCTTGATAGAGCCCAGTGCAGGGGCACAAATATGATTAAGGAAGTTGAACATCTTCCTTATGAGGAGAGCCTGAGGGAACTGGAGCTTTTTAGCTTGGAGGGGAGGAGACTAAGGGGTGACCTCATTCATGTTTATAAATGTGTAAGGGGTGAGTGCCAGGAGGATGGAGCCAGTGATGCCCAGTGGCAGGACAAGGGGCAATGGGTGGGAGTTGAGGTATAGGAGGTTCCATGTGAACCTGAGGAAGAATTTTTTCCCTGTGAGGATGACAGAGCACTGGAACAGGCTGCTGAGTGAAGTGCTCTAGATGACCCTGCTCTGTCAGGGGGGCTGAACCAGATGGTCTTTTGAGGTCCCTTCCAGCCCCTGACATTCTATGATTCTATGATTCTATCAGACAACCACAGAGGGAAGGCAGCACTTACTACTGTGTCAGGCGACATTAACAGCATTTGACTACGGAGCTTAGAGCAGAAGATGAGAGTTATCTTTTTTATAGACCATTGCATAACAGCCCATGTTCCTCATCCTATCAACTCCCTTTGTCCATCCAGCCATCACCTTAATGAATCATCCTCAGTGTTTGTGCTGGTTTGAACTAATTGGAGAATTTGAGTGAGAAATTAGACTATTGGCTGAGAGAGAAAAACACAGTATGGCACTTCATCAGAGTTTTACTTAGAAAGAAAAAAAAAAAAAAAAAAGTTGTCCTGTGGTAGACAGGAAACTGTCTAAAAATACAATGAGATGTTCTTGATGCCCCAGCAGTCTAGACCTCTGTTGAGATGCTTGAAGGATCCTTTTCACAGCTGGATTTGCTTTCTTCAGAATCCCTAAGGACAAAACTGATCTACATTGCTTAGCTTCCTCCTTCTTATAGAGCACCAAATCAGAGAAAAAAAGCCCAAGTCATATCCTTGTCATTCATGTCTCTGCTGGGACTTCTATATTTAAGGACCTTACCTATGGCTGAAGGATAGCACCCTATTATAAGCAGTTCCTCTATTAGGGCATAAGTTTGCTGCTAATAGTTACATCAATCAATATCTACAGTTGCAAAGATCATTCCATTCTGAAGACTTTGAACAACGTCTCACCTCTGTTAAACAAGCAGCCTGCCCAGGACACAGGTGTTATTGCTGTGCCTTACAATTAGTGGAGCTTTATCAGGTTGTAGGAATTAGTTGCTGGAGACAACTGGAGACAAAATAATTTGCCAAGCACAGTAATAACAAGATTCCTACTTATCTTGATGAGCATTCACTGTTCATTCATTAATCTAAAAGAATCTTGCCTTTCTGGAGCAAAACAGATACACACCAATATCAGACACAGCAGCAAAGCAGCATTGCTGAGATGCAGAAGTCAAAAGCAAAGATATATTTCAAGTTTACTCCTGCAGTTATTACTTCCAGAACCTGACCTGTGTGGACCAGTCAAGAACCAAACATCTGAGGTAGAGTTTGACTTTAAGCTTCATTATGAAAGCCAGAATGCAAAGAGAGAGAGACTTGAAGTTCAGAGCGTATTAAATCCATGAGGAATCTTGATATAAAATTAGAGAACAGTTTAGGTTGGAAGGGACATCAAAGATCATGCAGTTCCAACTCCCCACCATAGGCAGGGACACCTCCCACTAGAACAGGTTGCTCAAGGTCTCATCCAACCTGGCTTTCAATACCTCCAGGAAGGGAGCAGCCACAACCTCCCTGGGCAAACCGTTCCAGTGTCTCACCACTCTCACTGTAAAGAACTTCTTCCTAACATCCCGTTTAAATCTCCCCTCTGCCAGTTTAAACCCATTACTCCTGGTCCTGTCATTACAAGTCCCTTGTGAATAGTCCCTGCCCAGCCCTCCTGTAGGCCCCTTTCAGATACTGGAAGGCTACTACAAGGTCTCCTTGAAGCCTTCTCTTCTCCATGCTGCAGAGCCCCAACTCTCTCAGCCTGTCCTCATAGCAGAACTGCTCCAACCCTCTGATCATCTTTGTGGCCTTCAAAGCACTCTGTGTACACAGCGAAGGCTGAATCCAGACCCGTGACTGGTTTTGTCTTGTAAAGACACAGTGCAGCTTAAACCCAAATCTACTACTCACAGTGCAGCTTCTACGACCTGAGTTTCGGTTCACTGCAACAACTCCTTTCCCAGAAGAGGATCGTATTCTCTATTGTATACTACTTCATTTTACAGGGTCTCAGCTGGTTTTAAATATGTAATTGTCTGAATTCATCTCTTAGAGATACAGTTAATGCGTATTGCACCACACACTGGTTATTATTAGTTCGTATACCAAAAATGTAGGGCAATCTAAGGATGATAATGAATCTCAGGCAAGTTCTGTGTTTGCTGTTTCTCCTCTCCAGATGGCTCGCTCCGCTCTCAACCTAACAAACACATAATAGCGCTCCTTAGAGTAAACATATTGTAACTCAATTTTCTTCCCCCGAGCAAGCAACCAGATGAATGGCCTTGGTGGATTATTCTGTAACAGAAACACTCATAAGGGTTCTGTGATAAGCAAGCCAATGGAAATGGAATAGTGCACTGTTTAAAATCATCTAAACATTTTCTCTTAACGTGAAACATTTGAAAATGTGTAGCTCAGTGTTTGATGAAACACAGTACCCTGTTGTCTGTAGCCTGGTTCTAGCCCCTTCTTTAAATGTAATCTTTTTATCAGAGTCACATGTGTTTTCAATAAATTCACATGTGGATGCAGTTATACCAGGAAAACTGATTCACAAGTGCTTTAGAGGCTCCTCTATCTTTCAGGCCCACCTAAAGTTTCTTTCCATTTTTTTAAAAAAAATTTTTTTTTTTAGTAAGCCTACGAAGGGAAATAATCAGTTTTGCTTGCTTACAACACAGCCGCCCTGCTCTGAGTCATAAGTACAGCATTGTTCAAAGGAACAGTTGGTACCAACTCCAAAAGTTTAAGCGTTCCCCTCCAAACAAAAAGAAAAACAAAAAACAAAAAACAAAAAACCCTCTCTTGGGTCTGTTAGTCATCATCTCCCACAGGTACTGATTCAAGGCTACAGTTCTGCCTATTTCTGCCGTGGCTAAAGGGATTAGTTGCAAGGTTTTCGGAAAGGAGCATTTTCATGCACAAGCAGACATACAATTGTTTCTTTCTTGTCCCCTGATCTACACGCTTATTGTGTCTCTTTTGGAAGTTTTTAAGCACATAAGGGGCAATCACACTTTAATAACAACAACAACAACAAAACACTACGAAGGAACTGGATGATCTTTGAGCTCCCTTCCAGCCTAAACCATTTTATGATTCTGTGATTCTAAGTTGTTTCTGCAGAAACATAGCTTTGCCCTCAGGAGCTTGAACTACCTCAATACTTGCTTTGCTGTAAATTTAACTCAGTTCTCCCTGCTTTTTTCAAGCAGGATACACAAATTTAGGGCAAAACTGAACTCCTATTATGTCAGCCTTTCTAAGAAAGCTTAATACAGGTCACCCCCTCATTTCCAGGAGTCTAATTTTATCGCTCACTCCAAGCCAGGGCATAGATAGGATCTCTAAAAAGCACTTTAACCTCTTTTGACATTGTAACTTAGATTGTGCTTTACAAACAATTTCTAGATTGTGCTTTACAAACAATTTCTGCTAATGACCAAACTGTAAACTTTGAACTTCTTCACAATTTTCTAGGACATCTCATTTACAATCAGCTTTTGAATATGATTTGCATTCAGTTACGGTTCATGTTGCCTTAATCTGTATGGGAGCCCATCTTGTCCTGAGATATGCAGGTATTTCCCAAGACTCCTTTCAAGCAAAGGAGTTTGAGTGTTGTGGATTGCTGGCTTGAGCCTAGATTGTCAATGTAATCTTAATCCTTCAATTCAGCACAGGAACCTTCAATGCTAGAGAGAAATCAAGCAGAAAATGGGGAATTAGATGCTAGGGTTACATGGATTGTATTTAATGTGACCAGAACAGTTTTTCTGTAGCTGAACACCAGAAGTTGTAAGGGACAAAGAGCTTTAGGAAAACATTTTGAGTTCCAGCCACCTTTCCTAGAGAAAGTGAAAAGAGAGTTACTGCTGATAAGTACAGGGAAGTTAGAATCATAGAATCAGTTGGGATTGGAAGAGACCACAAGGATCATCTATTTCCAAAACCCCCTGCCATGGGCAGGGACACCCTGCCCTAGATCAGGCTGCCCACAGCCTCATCCAGCCTTGCCATACACACCTCCAGGGAAGTGGCCCCAACCATGCCCCTGGGCAACCCATTCCAGGGTCTCACCACTCTCATGCTGAAGAACTTCCTCCTCACATCCAGTTTGAATCTCCCCACCTCCAGCTTTGCTCCATTCCCCCTACTCCTGTCACTACCTGATAGCCTACAAAGTTGACAGGGTCCAAATCTTTTCAGCCAGAAAGGTTTATTTGCAGACTATGTCTGGACTTGTAAAGAATATTCTTAGGCCATCTTACTGCAAAACAGCAAATAAACATAAGGAAGTTTAAAATGCACATTTGCCACATGTCAGTCTTGGGATCATCCAGAACTTTTCTCTCAGTGAGGACAATACTCGTTCATTACCATGAGATTCAATGCTAAGTCAAGACCTGCCTGTTACACACTGTGAAGTGAGATTTACTGCCCTGCCATGCCTCTGGGCAGCTCTAGAAGTAGCAACAGGACATCATGTCATTCAACACCATAGTGCCACAACATAGCTGGAGAAAGCTCAGTCCTGACCACTACATTTTTCTGATTCTTCAGCGACATGTGCAAAACCCATGTATGGCCTCAAATACCCTACTGACCAGTGTGGCACAGGCAGACAAATAAGGCGAAACTCTCCTTTCTAGATGACTGAGTTTCCAAAGTCCACATCATCCTCACCGACCTCTCCTCTGACTGACTCATTGCAGAGGCTGAGGATCATCACTGTGCCAACTATTTGCATGGTGATTCACAACTGATAGAAAATGGGTTCAGACTTTCAAAGTTTGAGGATTCTGGGCCACAGCCAGGAAAACGCTTAAATGAATTTTTGCATTTTATTTACATGGAATCCAGGAGACAAAAAATGTTGTGTGAGTTAAAGCATGTACTTCATCAAGGACAAAATGTCTGTGTCTTGGAGGATCAAGCTTTATGTTTCAAATCCTTGCATACAAAATTAGAGAAGTAACTTACACTGAGAAACAGAGCAAACACAGCCTGAGAGCAGGAGCAGGATCAAAAAGCTGGAGACAATTCCTTCAGAGTAAGACCAAGGGACATGTGCCGTGGGTTGCATTGAATCTGATGATGATATTCAATATCATGCTGCTGTCATGCCAGCTTCAAAATGAAAGTGCTGGCTGGGGCAAAGTATCATGTGGCTTACAGTTCAGGCTGTAACATGAAAGGCTTTCTGTTCTGGTTGCTGAGTCCAATTTCTGAGTTTGGGGTGCTGCTCTTTTCCATTGGTGTGGCTGTTGGTCCACTGGCTGCTACTGCACTTTTCTGCAAATAGACTAAGGTGCATCTTATCAGCTCTTTGAACTCTCTTCATCTCAATCCAGAAGTTTTTTCCTATTACTTTCCCTCCCTTCTGTGTGTAGAGGGCAAGGCTTGTGGAGAGATGTCTGTGTTAACCCAGGACAACCTGGGAACAATGCATGTTGCCACAGGGCTGGGCCCAAAGAGAGCTTCAGATCATCATCTTCACAGAAATAGTTTGTGCTGTCTTCTGAAAACACAACAACTAACCATGACTCTGGGAATTCATGTTCCTCAAATCACATGCATAGGATGAGGATGCTTCAGAACACCCTTGGTACTGATAGAGACCAGCAATTAAAGCAAATGTAAAATTAATACAAACTTATATACTGGACTGCACCACACACAAAAATTAGACTTGGAGTGCTCTTAGAGTCCAAGGCTCTCCCCAGATTGTTGAGAAAATAAAACCTTTTAAAATATAGGCGTTACCTTAAAATATATTTAATTGAATTATTCCGAATGAAACTGACTTTAGCTAACTGCATTTATATGAAAAAATGAATGAGGAAGAGTTTTACAGAATTTATCAGCAGATACACTACAGCTCTCCTGGAGGACAATTTCACAGGATGTTAGGGGTTGAAAGGAACCAAGGAGGTCATTGAGTCCAATTCCAACCTTTCTTGAAGGTTTAACCATTAGAGCCAAATACTTTGATCTTTTGAGAAAAAACAGTGCTAAAAACTTTTTCTAATGTCCTTGTCTGTCATTACATGTAACCTCTCCTTCCTCTTACTCCAAAAGGCTCTACTCTGTTCAAAGGTAAAGTCTCTATACAATTGTATTTATGATGTGGAATTCAGGAGACATTATTTTAGTCTGCCTGCTACAATCAACAAAGAATAATAATAAAAGAGAATAATAAACAAAGAATAATAAAGAAAACTTACTTAACAGTAATCCTGAGATCTATTTGAAATCAGCTTCCAAGGCTTGTGCATTGAAACACCTGCATCAGAATATAAACTCATTTTTTCCTGAGATTGAAGAGATTTATAAGGATTGCAGTTATTTTGGTGCAGTAAATCTTCACAATAAATTTGTTTACAGCCACATTCAACTTATCAGTTACACAGGAACAAATCTGGAATATTTCTAGGGAATAAAAAAATTTTATAGATGTGGATGGAGACAAAACATGGTAGAGTTACAGTGCAGGTGTTGTGGGTTTATATTGAAATAACATAATCTGGAGAACACAACTGTCATGGAAATCTTTATGAGAAATTCACAAGGAGTAACTTACATGTTAAGTATAGGTTGTGATAGAAGTGCTGAAATAGTGGTAAGAAGGACCTTGGAAAAATTTCTCCCCCTGAGAGTGTTAAAAAA
>VWZI01001483.1:109639-127989 GCA_013396835.1 Psilopogon haemacephalus
AAAAAAAAATAAAAGGAAAAGAAAAAGAAAAAGGGAAATAAAAAGGAAAAGGAAAAAAGAAGAAGAAAATAAGAAAAAGGGAAAGAATGAAAAAAATATAAAGGAAAAGAAAAAGGAAAAGGGAAAGGGAAAGAAAAGGAAAAAGAAAATAAAAAGGAAAATAAAAAGACAAAGGGAAAGAAAAAAGGCAAAGAAAAAGGGGAAGGGAAAAAAAAAGAAAGTAAAAAGAAAAAATAATAGAAAAAGAAAGTTTCATGGTATTCAGCAGTGATGGTGAAACTAAGTGAAAATTCTGCCTAATACAGAGTTAAAACAGATTCACTGTCTCAGTGTCCTATTACTCTCCACATCCTAAAAGCCATCAGAGGGCAGGACTTCCTGGCACGGATTTTGGCTGCAAGAGAAACTCATCTTCTGTGGAGAAAAAGAAAAGAATCTTATGTAAACCTTTATCAAGGGTAATAATTCAAAAAATGGGGGGAGACCATCAAAAAGTAAAGGGAGATCAGGACATAAAACTGGAATATTATTGTGTTGTCTCACCAGTAATCTATTTCTTAAGGGGAAAGTCCTTCTCCTTCTCAGGCTCAGACATGTCTGGTTTAAAATTCAGCTCAGTACCTCCCAGAGAGGGAATATTATTTCCTCCCTTCTTTATAGATTTCTCTGGTTTGCATTACCATTCAATAAATATACCACAAAATGTTATTTGCCTCCGTCCACAGCTTTTGTATTGCTGCAGTGATCTTAGAGATATCACAAATTAAATTACAGGATCCCACTCCAAACTCATCAGTGCACAACAGAGAACAGTAAAATCAAGCAAGCCCATTGCATCTGGTGCTCAGTGTTTATGCATTTCAGCAACACATGTTCCATTGTGCTAATATCCTTCTGGAAAAGCATCAGTGAGGAAGCAACTGCCCAGCTAATTGCAAGGACCAGTACTGTTCTAGTCATCCTGGCAGTCAACACTGTGCTTGAGGGATTTCAATGGACACAGATATGGTTTTGATTTGGTGACCTTCATTTTTTAGCAGGAACTCCTTCTGAAGTAGGTCAAGGTTAAAGCAGAATCTGGAATGAAATCTAAGAACTGTATGCATTACTTGTACCCAAGATCAGTAATGAATTCAAAGCAGTGAAGGCAGGAAAAAAAAAAAAAAAAGAGTGGGGGGGGGGAGGGGGGAATAGCTTCATATCAGAATGTATTTTTAAGGCTAAGCTTATCCTTCAGAAGCAAATTTTTAAAATCAGTTCAGTATTTACTCTCACCAGGCCCTTAGAATCATAGAAGCATAGAGTGGTTTAGGTTGGAAGGGACCTCAAAGATCATCCAGTTCCAACCCCCCCTGTGCCATAGGCAGGGACACCTCCCACTAGAACAGGTTGCTCAAGGCCCCATCCAACCTGGCTGCTTGGGAGCAGCACTGACTGCTCACAAACTGTGCAACTGCTGAAGGAACGTTGGACATCAGATCCCCCCCTAAATGCACTCAAAAAAGAACATCTGCTGGAGCAACATTTCCTTACAGAGTCTTCATTTCCACTGCAGTGCAGATGTCTGGGTGCCAGGATCATGTGAGCCAGTGGCCAGTACAAGCCTGGGGGTCTGAAAGCAGCACAAACACATCAGAGAAGAATTCCTGCAAAGGAGGAGGCAGGGCTATGGGCAGGCAGTGGGGTTCCTCAGCTCTCACACCTACACATTGTGTGCCTCTACATAGGGACTGACAGGACCAAGGCAGCAAGCACCGTGCAAAAGTGTAGGCATGGTCCTTTGGCATTGCACTTGTCTCTTTCCCAATGGGCAGTGAGCCTGACAACATCTCAACACAAAGAGGTCTCCTCCTCTCTACTCTGTAACAATAAGGACCAGCACATACTCCTGCAAACTAGGCATCTCCACCCTTACAGTGGCTTTTGAAGCTTCCCGTTCCCTAGGACGTGGTGGAAACTGCTAAAAAACTACGGTAGAACTGGAAGTGAAGTCACTGTTACAACCACCTGTGTCTCCTGAGGGGAGCACAGGCAGCTGCTTGGACTCTGCCATTTCACCCAGCTTTCCAATTTCCCATTTCAGGGTTGAGATGGAAATGTGAAATATGAAAATTGTTATTAGAGAGCTATGTGAAACATTTTAAATGTAAGATTTTTTTCTTTTGTGGGCTTTCTTATTCTGTCTAATGATATCTATGCATGTGGACTCACTGCATTGGTGAGAATTTTGGTTAGAACTCAGGTTTTAGAGAGTAGGACCTTTTCCCTTGTTCTCTGAGGGGACTGCATGCCTGATTGTACTCCCTGCTGAGTAACCTGATCAAAAAATAGAGTTATGTAACTCTTACTTCGAGCATATTTTGACCTCTTGCAAGAGATGATAACCTGGTTTAAAAAGCCAGGGAGGGAAAAATAATCAGTAAATACTAATATTTTTTGCTAACACCCAATAAGGCTTTTAACACCACATGCTCAGAGGGCTGGAGTAGCTCTGCTATGAGAGTTGGGGCTTTTCAGCCTGGAGAAGAGAAGGCTTCAAGGAGACCTTGTAGTAGCCTTCCAGTATCTGAAGGGGGCCCACAGGAAGGCTGGGGAGGGACTATTCGCAAGGTCTTGTTATGACAGGATGAGGAGTAATGGGTTTAAACTGGCAGAGGGGAGATTTAAACTAGATGTTAGGAAGAAGTTCTTTCCAGTGAGGGTGGTGAGACACTGGAACAGGTTGCCCAGGGAGGTTGTGGCTGCTCCCTCCCTGAAGGTGTTGAAGGCCAGGTTGGATGATGTCATGAGCGACCTGTTCTAGTGGGAGGTGTCCCTGCCTATGGCACAGGGAGGGTTGGAACTGGATGATCTTTGAGGTCCCTTCCAACCTAAACCATTCTATGATTCTGTGATTCTACGATTCTATGTTTCTATGCTAAAAGATAACACCTCTAATGAGGGGAAATAATTCATTGTCCAGGTAGTCCATAAAAGCAACAATCCATCTGGGCTGCAGCAAAGTGGAAAGGCATTGCTAACTGTGCCAATAGCTTTCACGAGTTGCAGAAAGCAAGCAGGAAGGGTTTGTCGCCCCTTCAGGAAAACTCAAAGGGTATGTAAATTTTTATGCCCATTTTAAAACTACACCAGCTTGTTTATTGTCTCAGGGAGCAATTAGAATACCTCTGTAATTCAGAGGTATTCTTGTGGCCAGCGCCGTTCTGGGGTGCATTAGAAGGGCTATGGTTAGTAGGTTGAGGGATGTTCTCCTGCCTCTCTACTCTGCCCTGGTGAGGCCACATCTGGAGTCCAGTTCTGGGCCCCCCGGTTCAAGAAGGACAGGGAGCTGCTTGAGAAAGTCCAGTGCAGAGCCACAGTGCAGTGCAGATTAAGGAAATGGAACATCACTCTTACAAGGAGAGCCTGAGGGAGATGGTGCTCTTTAGCTTGGAGGAGACTGAGAGGTGACCACATCAATATTTATAAATATGTAAATTGTGAGTGCCAGGAAGATAGAGCCAGGCTCTACTGCGGTGCCCAATTACAGGACAGGAGGCAACAGGTAGAAGTTGAGGCACAGGAGGTTCCATGTGAACCTAAGGAAGAATTTTTTTCCCTGTGAGGGTGACGGAGCACTGAAACAGGCTGCCCAGGGAGGTTGTGGATTCTTCCTCTCTGCAGATATTCAAGAACCATCTGGATGAATTGCAGAGTGACCTGCTCTAGGTGATCCTGCTCTGGCAGACAATATTTTGAGGTTCTATGATTCTATTATTCTATGAGTCTATGATTCTATAACCAGATATGGTTGCATTTCCTTTACAGTAAAAAACATCCATCAAGCACTTAAATAGATATCCATAACCCTGCATTATGTGGTCACTTCTTCTTTGTTAAAGCCTGGCAGCTGTTTAACCAAAACCATTAAAAAAAAGAACAAAAAAAGTTTCAGGATAAGACATGGGAAGTACTGGAGGAATTTGGCTTGTCCTTCTGTGGTGATGTTTTCCTGGGAAGACACAATATCAGCAGGTCTTGTAATGACAGGACGAGGGGGAATGGATTCAAATTGGTGGAGGGGAGATTTGAACTGGATGTTAGGAAGAAATTCTTCGCAGTGAGGGTGGTGAGGCACTGGAACAGGTTGCCCAGGGAGGTTGTGGCTGCTCCCTCCCTGGATCTGTTCAAGGCCAGGCTCAATGAGGTCTTGAGCGACCTGATCTAGTGGGAGGTGTCCCTGCCTATGGCAGGGGGTTGGAACTGGATGATCTTTAAGGTCTCTTCCAACCTAAACCATTCTATGATTCTATGATTTCTCTCTGAAGGTTTTCTGGAAGGAAACTCCCAATTCATTTCATTACACCTAAAGAGCAAAGCTCAGCAACTGAAAGTGATGTTAACAGAAACTCCTGCCTTCTCAGTGTGGTCAAGAAGCAGTAAAAATGCTTTCAGTTAATGAGATCCATATTCCTAGAGCTCATACAAAGGTCCTGTAATTGAAAAGTTTCTTATTCCATCTTCAGTCCTGCTCACCATGGCACCTCGCTTCTGTAAATTAAACAAAGGGTACACAACAAAGTGAAATATATACAATCATAGAATCAGACAGGGTTGGAAGGGACCATAAGGATCATCTAGTTCCAACCCCCTGTCATGCCCAGGGACACCCTACCTTAGATTAGGCTGGACAGAGCCTCATCCAGCCTGGCTGCAAACACTTCCAGGGAAGTGGCATCAAACACCTCCCTGGGTATCCCATTCCAGGCTCTCACCACTCTCATGGTGAAGAACTTCCTCCTCACAGCCAGTCTGAATCTCCCCACCTCCAGCTTTGCTCCATTCCCCCTAGTCATGTCGCTACTTGATAGCCTAAGAAGTCCCTCCCCAGCTTTTTTGGAGGCCCCCTTCAGATACTGGAAGGCCACAATAAGGTCACCTTGGAGCCTCCTCTTCTCCCGACTAAATAGCCCCAACTCTTTCAGTCTGTCCTCATAGCAGAGGTGCTCCATCCCCCTGATCATATTCACGTTAGGAAGAAGTTCTTTCCAATGTGGGTGGTGAGACACTGGCACAGGTTGCCCAGGGAGGTTGTGGCTGCTCCCTCCCTGGAGGTGTTCAAGGCCAAGCTGGATGATGCCTCGAGTGACCTGTTCTAGTGGAAGGTGGTCCCATGGGCTGTCCTCAGACTTGTGGTTCTGAAAACAGCATGAAAAACAGGTAGATACAGTGACAAGGAAGGGATACAATGCCAGCAGTCTTTACAGAGGTGTTTGGATGGGGGCGAAGTATTCATTGCAAAGGTCAAGTTTGGTTTTTTTATTTAGAAAGGGTTTTCAGGTAGCATAGAAGTAAATCAGTTAGACCATTTAAATAGCAGGTTCATCCCCTCAGTTTAAAGACATTGCAGTTCTTCCCTGTCTGCCACAAGCAATTTCCCCCTCTTCTCTGATGCAGATTAGTGTTTCGAAAATAAAAGAGTTCCTTAGTGCCAAAGTCAACTCATATTATCAGAAACAGAGAAGAGAGTTCAGGAGGACAAAAGATAATTCTGCTAACACATCTTTGTGCTTGTTTTAGGCTAATTGGAATATTTTAATGAGAAAAAAATAGATTATAGGTTGTGGGGAAAAAAAAAAATGCTGCTCTCTGCTTCACTCAGAGGTTTACTGAGATGTATAAGATCAAGGACATAAGCATAGATAAGACAGTGTGGTTCTGTGTCTGAGCTCTGGCTGTTATCTCTCTCTCCTTGGCTTCTACCTGGATCTGTGTAACCCAACTAATCAATTCTGCTTCTAACCCCCCCACACCAATCCTTCTAATTTACCTTACAAGGGATAAGGTTGGAGGCTGGGGAGAAGGTGGAAGGGTGGTTGGGAACCACTCTTGGGGACTTTAATCTCTGGGAAGGGTATTGTGTTTCTGTATTAATTTTAACTTGTCTATTTATGTATATAGCTGTAAATATTTGTAATATATTGTAAATATCTGCTTGTATATT
This sequence comes from Psilopogon haemacephalus, assembly GCA_013396835.1. Classification (NCBI taxonomy): domain Eukaryota; kingdom Metazoa; phylum Chordata; class Aves; order Piciformes; family Megalaimidae; genus Psilopogon; species Psilopogon haemacephalus. The sequence goes on from VWZI01001483.1 coordinate 115,623, forward strand.
GTGCTAAGATGTGAATATAAAGCTCCATCCCATAACTTCCAGCTGGCTGAGTCTAGTCTGGGTCAATTCAATCGTGGCGGCAGGGGGCAGGTAACTCCTGAACCATCTCCATCTTGAATGAAACTTTAGCTGTCGATTAAAAATACTTCCTCTTCTCTTTAATGTCTGAGAGCAGAATTAACACCACATATCAATTTCTACTATACCATGTAATAAGACAGTCATGAAACTGGGAAAATCCTAAAACTTCTTTTGCTTGGCCTCTAGCTTTAGAACTGACTGTGTGCAATGAATGTGTATGTTTCCCATTAAAAAAAAAAAAATCTCCATTTGTTCAATATGCAGGAAGAGACAAATCAATGGCTTATCAATTTCATCTGAACATCACTCGATTTCTCTGCTTGGCCTGTGCTCACATAACAATTTCCTTAAGTAGCTGCAACCGCCCATACTCAGATAGTATCTTGTACCAAATGACAATTAATTACAGGCATGTTAAGTCTCCTGTGCTAAACACGGAACTCCCACAGCCACCCCCCCACAGACAGCCGCTTTTCTTGGACATTTTCTGCACAGCATCACATCAGCCTCCTCCAGTCTATACCCTGCTAATCTGTTTTATTTAGCACCCAAAGAGAAATGTTCTCATGCGACTACATGTGCATGAGATATCTGAGTATCACGAAGTAATGAACTAGGGCTCAGTTTGGTGCCATTACAAACCTTTAGCCACCACTCCAGAGCAACATGAGTGTCTTTTAGGACCATGCTCATGCAGATCCACTCAAACACCTTCATCACTCAAAAGAGCATCTCACTTATTATGAAACTGAGCACAGCCCATCACCTTGGTTTCATAAAACCAAAGGGAGACAAACGATTAGAGCTTTACTGCTGGAGAAGGAATCCTGTCTCTGCCTGACAGTGTCTGTTGTGCTTGCAGCATGGTGTTCAACTCATTGCATCTCAGTGGATTATATTCATACACACAAATAAAAGAAAGGGAAAAAAAAAAAAAAAGGAAAGAANGAAAAAAAAAAAAAGGAAAGAAAAACACTGTGCTGGTTTGAACTAATTGGAGGATTTGAATGAGAAATTAGATTATAGGCTTAGAGGGAAATGCTGATGATGTTACTTCTCTCAGAGCTCTACTGAGAAAGAAAAACAAAAAAATGTTTTAAGAGTTGTAACCCAAATATAGATAAGTGAAACTGCTTCAGACCGCTCTGGGGCTGTGGCTGTTCTTGCATGGCTCCTTTCTCCCTGCCCTTAGTAGCTGATTCTGAATAATTCCACTAACTTCTTTTCCTACTGCTAACTCCCCTGGCTGATCTGCCTTCACCTACCTGCTGCATGAAACAGATGGTGAGATAAGACTGGGGAAGGGAGGAAGGTGGTAAGGGTGGTTGGTTACCTCTCTTAGGGATTTTGATCTCTGGGAGGGGTGTGGTGTTTCTGTATTACCCTTTTTACTGTGTATATTTGTAAATATCTGTTATACATTGTAAATATGTGCTTGTATATTGTGCATTGCTGTAAATATAAAGCTTCATTCCTTAACTTCCAGCTGACTGAGTCCTAGCATGGGTCATTTAAAATTGGGGGAGGAGGGGGGGGGAGGTAACTGCTAAACTACCACAAACATCAACATCACAAAAAAAAAAAACCAACCTACAAACAAATAACCCAAGCAAACAAAAAACTATGCAAACTATGCAAACCAAGGAATTTGTGCTGTTAGCTACTTGCATTCAGAGCTGCCTTGAAATTTGGAATGCTACGAGATCAAGGGCCATATAGCCTGTGACAATTTCTCCCTCCCCTGGAAAAAAAAAAGGAATGATAAGGTCTTCTGCAAAACTGGAAGCTAGAAACTAGTCATAAATTCACAATACTGCAAAAACTGTGAAAATGGTTGAATGTAAGGGATTGGATCAGACCTGTTTCCCAGTGTTGGGAAAAAGAAAATTAAACAGAATTAATAAACCATAAACTCCATTCAATGAAGTGCATAGAAACTAGATAATAGCAGATCAGTTGAATAAATAAATAAATAACTTTGACTAAAATTAATAAATAAATTTTAAACTGCTCAAGGCCTTTTTTTTTGGTTTGTTTTCTCAGTTTAGCTCCATTTTGGCTATTACTTGTTGCCATTGAGTGTGATTTGTGATACTCATATTGAGGCTAACAATCCTAAAGTGCTCATTCATAGTGCAGCTTACTTTTACTGCCACATGGACTCTAACACTGATTTAAACCAAGCAGACAGAGAACATGCAAGAACTCCTTAGCAAAAGCTTTAGCTGGGGAAGCAGTGCAGGTTGTGAGGAAAAGCTGAAATCAGGCCACAGTCCCAGGCACCTATATCTCTGTGGGACCAAGGCCATGTTGGGATATCAGGTTATAGGTTGGGGTCAGGATCAGGACCAGTGAGACATCCAGGTCAGACACAGCTCAGGAATGGCTGAGCAGGGCCACAGAGACAGGAATGAGTTCCATGGAGACCATGGCTAGGCAGGGCTGTGACAGAGCTGAGACAAGCATCCTGTTGCACTCCTGTAGGAACAGCCAGTGTCTGGATCTCAATTTGGCTGCCTTCCTATAGAGATTTCATGATGAGAGAGTTGCCATGGAACACGTTAGATATGTGCAAACTGCTAGCAAATGTGATACAGGATCAACAGTGGACAGACAGACAGAGACTGGGAGCAATCCCCTGAAGTATCAAGTGCCTCTCAGGAGCTGTGTATAAGCTTCTGGAGACAGCTCCTGACAACATGTTTGGTTGAACAATTCAGTTCACCAGGCAGCAGATTCCTAATTTAAGGTAAACCAAATCAGCTTTCATGCAGCATATTGGCTCTTTGAGAACAAATGTGCCCTGGAAGCCAGAATGAGATGACAACTGAACTTAGCTGGACAAACAAGGTCACAAAGAAAGGTGTTAATCAGAAGAAAACAATACATGGCCATTCTGTTTAGAGTCCTGGTCTATCACCTTTGTAAGTGGAGGTGAGGAGAGAGGGTGTGAAGATAAGGCAGAAGTAGATCATGGTAAATCAGGTAGACATGAGGCCCGTGATAATGTGCTGAGGGGGAAGAAACATCAGAGGGAGTCGGAAGGCTTCTACAAGTGGCAGCCAGCGAACTCCTGGAGCTGCTATGAAGGCATAAAAGCTCTGGCACCAGAATTTTGGTCTGCTCTTTCTTTATTCCTCCTCTCCACCACTCCCATGGATTTTCCTGAATAAATCATAGCGGGGGATGACTGCTCAGTACAGAGCCATAGTCATGAATGGTGTCTTGGTGTCTTTCATTAACTCTTTTAAAGAGAGCAATGCTCTCCATACGCCTCCTTCAACCACAGACTGATGGATGAGTCTTACTAGCAATTCTATTTTGTCTCCCTTCTGGTTTACATTTCTTGTGCCTAATTAATACTCCATCTGAGGAGTTCCCTTTCCACTTAGACAAATAGAGCAGACTTCAGAGTAAATTGGACTATTTTGATGCATCCAGTGATCAACTTTCAAGTGTGCATGTCCTGTAATCTCAGGCAGCAGACGACTCATGCGTCAGTAGTGAAGGGGTGAAGTACCAGTGCTTCTGGTACCACAGATAACACCAGCAAAGGCACCCAGTGCTGCCTTCTCCCATTCTGTATCTGCAGTAGGTTAGAACTGGGCTCTTTCTAATGCTGTGTTTCACGGTGCTGTAGCTGAGCATTGATAACACAGCAGTGTTGTGGCTGCTGCTAAGCTGAGCACCCAGGCTGGGTTTTTTCCAACATCTCCCCACCCCAAGATGCTGAGAGGACACAGCTGAGCCAGCTGATCCAGGCTGGCCAAAGTGATATTTCATGGCATATGACATCAGCTCAGATATAAGAACAAAGCAAAAGAAGGAAGTTTGAGAAGATTCATCCATGGTGTCTGTTTTTCAGAAGTAACCACCATGTAGAGAATCCTGCTTCCCAAAACCAAATATTGTCCAGCTGATAGGAAGCAGACATTAACATCTCTTTCTGCTTCTGCACAGTCTATTGCTTTAGCTTGTCATTATTAAATTGGTTCTATCTTATAACTGACTTTTGTTATATTTTTCTGTGGTGGTTTAGCAGTTAGCTGCCCACACACGCTTTGAAATAACCCAGGCTAGGTCTCAGTCTGCTGGAAGTTAAGGAACGAAGCTTTATATTTACAGCTATGCACAATATACAAGCAGATATTTACAATGTATAACAGATATTTACAGATATATACAGTAAAAAGGTAATACAGAAACACCACACCTCTCCCAGAGATCAAAGTCCCTAAGAGGGTAACCAACCACTCCTACCACCTTCCCCCTCTCCCCAATCTTATCTAAACATCTGTTTATGCAGCAGATAGGCGAATGTAGGTCAACCAGGGGGATTAGCAGCAGGAAAGAAGTTAGTGAAATTATTCAGATTCAGCTACAAAAGGCATGGGGAAAGAGCCATGCAAAAGCAGCCACAGCCCAGAGCAGTCAGAAACCATCTGACTTATCTATATTTGGGTTACAACTCTTAAAACATCTTTTTCTTTCTCAGTGAATCTGTGAGTGAAGTAGCATCATCTGTTTTCCTTTCTCAGCCTATAGCCTAATTTCTCATTCAAATCCTCTGATTAGTTCAAACCAGCACATTTCCCCTCTCCCCTGTCCATTTAAGATGGGGAGTGATAGAGTGGCTCTGGTGGGCATTTGGCCCCCAGGCAGGCCAAAACCACCACAGTATCCCATCAACTGAGAATCAGGGACGTGCAGTTTCAGCTTTCCAAAGCATCAGGAAGAACTGAGCCCCAGAATCCCATCCACTTTTGCACAACTAGCCCACTCCTACACCAACAGCAGGACTGCTTCCCCGCCCTGTGGAAAGCTTAGTTCAGTGTCACATAGGAGCTTAGAGGCTAGGCAAGAATCCAGATCTTCAGGGTGGCATTTAACTGTATTAAACATCAGGCCACACTTTCTGAAATCCCTTTATTTCTTCTCTCCACACTTTCAAAATTGTACAGCTAATGAGATTGGGACCCTACAGACAATAGTCTTATTCCCACACCATCTCAATTAACATTTTCTACCCTATGCACTGCATGAAGTAAGGATGGTATGAAAGAAATAATACATGCTAGGGTATAATCTTTTCCTGCTAGCTATCCCTATCCCAAGATGGATTACGTCTCTTCTGACATGGATTCTTTCTCAACTGGCCCGGAGACCTACAACTTTACTATTGTGAGTTCAAATAATTATCTATCTCTATCCTAACAAGAGAAATCATAGAATCATAGAATGGTTTAGGTTGGAAGAGACCTTAAAGATCATCCAATTCCAACCCCCCACCATAGGCAGGGACACCTCCCACTAGATCAGGTCGCTCAAGACCTCATCCAGCCTGGCCTTGAACACATCCAGAGAGGGAGCAGCCACAACCTCCTTAGGCAACCTGTTCCAGTGTCTCGTTACCCTCACTGTGAAGAACTTCCTCCTAACATCCCATTCAAATCTCCCCTCTGCCAATCTGAACCCATTACCCCTCATCCTGTCATTACAAGACCTTGTGAACAATCCCTCCCCAGCCCTCCTGTAGGCCCCCTTCAGATACTGGTAGGCTGCTATAAGGTCTCCTGGAAGCCTTCTCTTCTCCAGGCTGAAAATCCCCAACTCTTTCAGCTTGTCCTCATAGCAGAGCTGCTTCAGCCCTCTGATCATCTTTGTGGCCCTCCTCTGGACTCTCTCCAGCAGTTCCATGTCCTTCCTGTGCTGGGGGCTCATGGGTTGAATTTTGCAACAGATGATCTTGAAGACTGCAGTCCTGATATGTCAGTGGAGTTGGCCATAAATGTAAAACTGACCAGCTTTATTGACAATTTAGATTTAAATCTCAGTAAGTTCTGAACTTTCACTGTGGCACATGCATTGAATAGCTCTTGCTCATTACCTATTCACGTTTGTCTGATGTTAGCCATCAGAATATCCTCCTGATGGAAGAATGTGCCCTCATTCCAGGTACTGCAATGCCAAGAAAAAAACTTTAACAACCCCAGCCGTAGTGGTTTAGCAGTTAGCTGCCCCACCCCTGCACACACACACACTTTGAAATAACCCAGGCTAGGACTCAGTTGGCTGGAAGTTAAGGAATGAAGCTTTATATTTACAGCTATGCACAATATAAAGCAGATATTTACAATGTATAACAGATATTTACAAATATATACAGTAAAAAAGTAATACAGAAACACCACACCCCTCCCAGAGATCAAAATCCCTAAGAGGGGTTTCTAACCACCCCTACCACCTCCCCCCCTTCCCCAATCTTATCTCACCATCTGTTTCGTGCAGCAGATAGGCGAAGGTAGATCAGCCAGGGTGTTAGTAGCAGGAAAGAAGTTAGTGGAATTACTAAGAATCAGCTACAAAAGGCAGGGAAAAGGAGCCATGCAAGAGGCAGCCACAGCCCCAGAGCAGTCTGAAGCAGTCTCACTTACCTATATTTGGGTTATAACTCTTAAAACAATTTTTTTTTCTTTCTCAGCGAAGCTATGAGTGAAGTAGCATCATCAGTGCTTTCCTCTCTCAGCCTATAATCTAATTTCTCATTCAAATCCTCCAATTAGTTCAAACCAGCACACAAACACACTTCCTCAGTTGGAGGGGAGATAATGCCATAATGCCTCCTACATTAAGCAATAGTAGGCAACAATACCACCGACACTCTACACCCTCCAAATTTAAGAGGTCAGCTACCACAAAGAGGTAGATGACACTATTCTTTAGTGAAATAAAGGAAACCCATCTGCCAACATCAGGGTTGAAAGATTAGTGATAAAATCACTTTTAAAGTGCTGTAAAGACTAGAGTTTAAGTTATGGGCATTTCTGGACAGGTAGGCAGTGATCGTGTGCTGCTAAGTTAATCTAAGCATGCATAGTTAAGGCTAACACATTTGGGTGGAACCATTGTCAGAGGGGACAGGTAGTAAATGTTTGGATATGAAATCTGAGGTACTTGCAGAGCTTTGGAGGAATTTATGAGCTAAGTCCTGAACTATTGCTGTTAAATCTCATTCCTCCTTGGTACCTTGTAATTGGGTGACTGGCAAAGGTCTACAATAACCAAAATACTGTAGCACAATACAAGAATTTTAAATGGCTTTTTTTTTCCTGCCAATTATGTGGTGAGAAATAAATGGCTGACACATCTTGCCACACTGGGGTGGGGGGGGGGAAAAATCATTTCCCAATTAGCTTTGTATATTTTTGGCTAAGAGGTTTTCTCATGAGTCACAAATCATTTTCTCATGGCATCAGTAGCTTATTACATATGCAGCTAATTTAGCTCTTTAATTTAAAGCAGCAACAATACGAAAATCTCTGATATCTCTTCTGGCATCCAGTTATGAGAAGCTGCAATCATTTTTTCCCTGTCTACAAATAGCAGTAGATACAAAGGGTCTCCAGAACAGGAATACCATTGTGCTTTCAGCTGGCAATAAGCAGTTTAATGAGCAGCATATACAACGACCCTGACTTCAGCGCATCCTTCATCATTGGATGTTTTCTTGTCAGAGCTCCAAAACAAGGCCAGCTCAAACAAAACAAAACAAAAAAAATCCTGACACTCTTTTACTTTTTTTTTTAATCACATGGAATTAATATTGGGCCCACTCTATTCTCATCAAGATCTAAGAGAGAGTTCAAAATTGGTTTCAACAAAAGAGAGAATAGCTCCCTTTTTCATTTGCTGACCCTTGAAAAAGAGAAAATAGCAGTAACCACATTAAATAAAACCCAATGTAGATGCTTGGCAATCAGCAATGTTATAAATAGAAAATGTTTCGTTTTGACAAAAATTAGAAAATTTAAACGTGGCAATTCCTGCTCTCTTGCTTCTTCTGCGTTTGTCTACCACTCCCAAGAAATTATTTTAGTGTCTGTCCTGGTATGGGCATAATTACTACCCAGAGTTGGTTCAATTACTGAGGTTCCCCTCCCCCTTCTGTTGTAAGGTCCAGAGGTGGGGTGCAGGGGCAGACCGCGTGGTTCTGGAACCAGGAAGTCTTGGGCCACATGGACAGGTTACGCGCACGAGTCAGGTGATCTGTGCTGTCTCTCCGGGTGTTAGGACCCACCCCTGGGTGTGGGACTTTTGAACCAATTGGCCAGACAATGGACACTAAGTGCCTATTGGTCAGTTCCACGCTTTCCTAATGAGGTATTTATGCGGGTGCACTGGCCGTTAGCGGGCTCTCTCTCCACCACCACCGTGAGGAATACACATCTCCGCACCCTGTGCAGCAGCGGCCACGTGTTTTGCAGCGAGCAGCAGCAGCAGCATCACAACATATTGCTACCGTGGCAAGGCAAACCCCCTTCTTTTCCTCTTAATTCGGGACAAGCTCCTTCTTTCCTCTTTCTCGGGAAAAGCTTTTTATCTAGCGTGCGTTTTGTGGGTGTTTCCAGGCACCGTTAGGATTGCTTTTGTCATTAGGCTCCCTGTTTCCTAAGTTCTGACTGTTTAAACTGTTTAATTCAGTGTTTTAAGTGAGTTTGTGTAGTTATTCTTGCCAACCGAACATCCAAAAGAACCCGAGGAACTATTCCCGGAACTCCCACAATTATTAACAGCAATAAAAATTAATAATCGCAACAGTGTCCTCCATGAGAGACTATTCTACTGTGAAAATGAGAAGGTTTACCACAGGATACACATTTTCTGGAAATATCAGGCTGGCTGTGAAGGCACCTGCATGGCCATGGCACATGAGAACTCACTTTTTAACACGCTTTTGACCTTCCATTTTGGAGACTGCTGTCCTTTGCAAGTTATCTAAAGAGACTCTACAAAGACAGTGGCCAGCACCATCAGCTCCTCCACTCTCTCTCCTGCTGAGTTCAGTTCCTTCTGCAAATCAGTACACTTGGCAGAAACAAAAAGTGAAAAATGAACATAGATAGGAGCCAGTTTTAAGGGAGGCATGCCTCAAAAGAAGAGCTCACTTTTGTTGCTCTGATCTATTTCAGCTCTGCCAGTTTGTTTCAAAGCCCTGTCTGCCCTGTGTCCCCAAGCCCACCTGGCTTCTACATACTTGTGAGCTCCAAGCAGGGGCATGCTGCGTATCAGGGGGTTTTCTTGTTGAGCATCCACCCAAGTCCACATCATAGCAGTGAGCTGCTGATGGCTCAGTTCCAAGCAGTGACAAAGCCAAGGGACTGTTTCATCTTAGCCAGCTCACACAGAGTATCTTTTACTGCCTCTTATGGGTTGGCCTTACAGCTCTCCAATTGTACTTTTCCTGCCAAGACTGTTCATTTCAGTGTTTTTCTTTCAAGAGCCTCAAGCCTGAAGAGTTCATACAACTCCATATAAATCTCCACACTTACAGCAAGTCTAAGTTATACAAAAGATGGTCAGGAAATTATGCTAATGGGAAACTGTCAGCAGCAGATTATGAGAGATGTGTGTGGACAGGTAATGATAAGGCAGGAGAAAAATACAAAGACCTAACAAAAGGGGGAACAGTGGGTCTGACTACAGGTCAAGTCACCAGCTGGCATCTTTGCCTGCTTAATCACATCAACTGGTGGTGTTATTTGTACATCATTTCCCTATTGGCAAAAGCCCTGACAATCTCACCACCATTAAAATAGTAGAACTTTCTTTGCTCCAGGTATTTAGAAAACTTTTGCCTGAGTCTGCCTCTAAACCCAAAGTCTACTAAATCCACCACCCCACTAGTTCTTCACTGAAGCAGGGCTGGGGGCTGAGTGTCACCACCAAAAAGTGGGGTCTGGATGAAGGCACTGCCTGTCCTCTTTCCTTCAGAAGGTTCCAGCACTCTTCATTCTGGATTTGTCCAGGGGTAAGGACAGCATGGTAGCTGAAAATGGATGAGGCCTTGAGCAGCCTGTTCTAGTGGGAGACGTCCCTACCTATGGCAGGGAGTTGGAACTGGATGATCTGTGAGGTCACTTCCAACCTAAACCATTCTATGATTCTGTGAAAATGGGCATGGTGGACCTATGCCTGGCCACAGGGTAGATGTGCTTGAGCTCCTCTCCCTCTTCCCATTTCCAGACTCTGTACCACTGATCCCAGGGTCAGCACCCTCCTCCTTTTCGGTCATAGTTGTCATCTAATTTCTCTGTCCTGTCAGGAGAACTGATTTTAGTAACATGGCAGACAGCAAGAACAGAGCCCAAAGAGCCTATTTGTCTTTGGTAGTCTTTGACACTTTAACCATGATGAGAGCTGAGTAGAAGAGAAGTGAGTGGTTGCAAAGCTCTTGCTGGAGGATATCAGGAGGAAACCTGACAGCAACAGAATTGTGAGAAAGGGGCAGGTACGAGTGTGGCAAGTCAGAAACACACAGCAAAACACAGCAACCCACCATGCCAATAGTCAACATTTGGAAGTCCAACTGCCTGCTCCCATCCTGCCTGCTCACAATCTGGTCATTAAACCCAGCCATTCCAGAGTGATTTGCTCCTGGCCTCCAGGAAAACTAAATCCGTTTCTGAGCAGGATCTTGTGCTAATGGAAAACACTGTCCAGCCCTGCTGGGCAGGGAAAGATGTTCATACCTTTCTGCAGCCAAATTAGTCGTAGAGCCCAGGCAGTGGTAAATCTTTGTTCATCTACTAAGCATTTTCATAGTTAGAAGACACTCAAGACTGAGTTTTGGTAAAGCCAGTGGGAGCATAAGGTTAAGCCATGCTTAAGTGTTTAGCTCTTTCTTTTTCCAAGTGGGAAAAAAAAAAATAGGGCAACTCAGCTTTTTAATAAAGGTTTTGTCTCATCCTCCCCCAGTATCTTAATTAAGATTTGGTTTTCCAGGTAGAACATTTATTCAGCTGATGTGGAGCTAATCATCAGTGTTTTGACGTTAAAGCAGCCTTTGTAATTGAATCTTGTTATGGGTAATTTGGGAGGGGCGGGTGGGAGGAAGGGTTAATCCTATGGGTTTCCTGCTATGAAAACCCTTCAGCTTTTTTTTTCCTTTTGCCTTTCTTTTCAAAGGGCTGAGAGAGAAGATGCAGATCCCCATCCCTGTGAGCTTTTGTTTCTAATGGGTTTCAAATACTCGTTGCTGAGCAGTGATGTTTTTCCCTCCCTCCTCTCAGAGGAGCTGAAACAGAGCCCGTGTTCTGCCGTCATCTGGCAGGAACGAGCAGTGCCAGGAAGGCACAGCGGACAGGTTATCCTTAAAATGGGCATGGAAACGTAAATGTGCACTGCCCAGAAAAGGACACGCTCTGGCTAAGGGGCAAGGCTTATCTGTGGCTTGCAGGTATCTCAGCTATTAATACTTGAGATATTCAGCCCTTGGAAATCGGTTCTGATGTAAAGGTACCAGGTCTTAGCTTGAAGTCTCTGAGTATTTCCACCTCGAATTCACTGAAGAGTGAATCCGGCTCTTAGCTCCAACACCGTGAGGCACCAAACGCTGCCTTTCATTCACTGCTGAGTTACCTCTCACCCCGCCCTACGCTTTTCACCGGCTGATGAATTGGAGCTTTTATTGGCATTTGGGTCCCTCTAGTGGAAAAAGGAAGAAGCCCGAAGACCACTGCGAAACGGGTGCGATGGAGCTTCTTCATACAGCCCCGGCTGAAACGTGCATCCCGAGGTGTTCCTGTATCTTTCTGTCACCACCGAGCGCCCCAGGTCACACAGCGGCTTGGTACAGGTTAAGCTGTTGTGACAGAAGCTGAATATCACCCCTTCGTGCTCTGAGGATCATCGCTCCTCCTGGCCACCCAGTCACCTACATACCAAGGTATTCCACAACTTTTCCATCATTCAGGTGTACTGGGCTAGAGCAGCACCATGCAGAGATACAAGGTGGGAGATAGCTGGCTTGGGAGCAGAAAGCTACCTGAAATTCTGGTGGACACGAAATGTACCTGAGTTAGCAGTGTACCCTTTGCAACTTCATGTTCAGCCACAGCTAAACTGAAGCCAGAAGGTCCAGGAAGAGATTTGTCCCCTCTCTTCAGCACTGGCATAAGAACAAATTGGAAATTGTGACCAGCTTTGGGTTTCTAAACAGAATGAAGACATTTGTGAACCAGACGAATTCCCACAGAGGGCCACCAAGGTGGATGAGGGCTAGAGCACACAATGGAGGAGAAGAATCATAGAATCATAGAATCATAGAATGGTTTAGGTTGGAAGAGACCTCAAAGATCATCCAGTCCCTGGGCAACCTGTTCCAGTGCCTCACCACCCTCACTGTGAAGAATTTCTTCCTAACATCCAGTTCAAATCTCCCCTCCGCCAATTTGAACCCATTCCCCCTCGTCCTGTCATTACAAGACCTTGTGAACAGTCCCTCCCC
>VWZI01001483.1:128343-167497 GCA_013396835.1 Psilopogon haemacephalus
CACCTCTCCAGCCTGTCCAGGTCCCTCTGGATGGCATCCCTGCCCTCCAGCAAGTCAACTGTGCCACACAGCTTAGTGTCATCTGCAGACTTGCTGAGGGTGCACTCAATTCCTCTGTCCATGTCGCTGACAAAGATGTTAAACAGCACTGGTCCCAGCACTGACCCTTGAGGGACGCCACTGAAGCTGCAGGAGACAGCCTTGTTCAGTCTTGTTCAGTCTGTAGAAGAAACAGCCTAGTGGAGACCTTACTGCTGTCTACAACTATCTAATGGGAGGGTACAAAGAAGGTGAACTCCATTTCTTCTCAGAGGTGGACAGTGGAAGAGACACAAGGCAGCAACCACAAGCCAGAAAAATTCTAAAGAGACACAAGAAAAAAAAAATCACTGTGAACACTGTTTAGGAGTGGATGATAGTGCCCAGAGAGGGTGGTGAGTTTCCAACACTGGAGATATTCAAGACTTGATCCTACGTGGCCCTGAGCCACATGCTCTGATTTCAAAGCTTTGATCAGGGGGTTGGATCATCTGAAATTTAGAGGTTGCATTTCACACCCACTGAATAATTATTTGGATTCTGGATTTGGTGAAGATGATCTTGCAGAGGAGAGATGACTTTGTGAGAAAATAGTCAAACAGATCAATCCAGCCTCCTAGATGATGGAACAGAGTCAATATCTGAATGACAAATGTCTGTGTTTGCCCCACTAAACCTCTCATACCTGCATTAAGAGTATGACCACCTGGTCCCAACCCATTGTGGGTCACCGTCTTTCCATTGGTGAATAATGAAGCTAAAACATAGAAGAATTCAGACCTGGAGTACTGTGTGTAGTTCTGGAGCCCCCAGCACAAGAAGGACATGGAACTGTTGGAGAGAGTCCAGAGGAGGGCCACAAAGGTGATCAGAAGGCTGGAGCACCTCTGCTATGAGAACAGGCTACAAGAGTTGAGGCTTTTCAGCCTGGAGAAGAGAAGGCTTCCAGGAGACCTTATAGTAGCCTTCCAGTATCTGAAGGGGGCCCACAGGAAGGCTGAGGAGGGACTATTCACAAGGTCTTGTCAGGACAGGGTGAATGGGAACGGGTTCAAACTGGCAGAGGGGAGATTTAAACTGGATGTTAGGAGGAAGTTCTTCACAGTGAAGGTGGTGAGACACTGGCACAGGTTGCCCAGGGAGGTTGTGGCTGCTCCCTCCCTGGATGTGTTCAAAACCAGGCTGGATGAGGCCTTGAGCAACCTGTTCTAGTGGGAGGTGTCCCTGCCTATGGCAGGAAGTTGGAACTGGATGATCTTTGAGGTCTCTTTCAACCTAAACCATTCTATGATTCTATACATTCTCACTAGCACTGAAAAACAGTTCTTAGGTGCTTCAACTCAAGGCATGGTTCTGTTTAGAGATGAATGAATAGGATTTGGGCTGGAGGCAGGGAGTTAATGCTTATCATACCGCAACAAACCTGCTAGAAACAGGAGTGGTTTCTACATTGATTTGCTGCTAATTATTTCTTCATTCTTCAGTATTTTATGACTGCAGGGTTTTGTTAGGAATTACAGGTCTGCTGAAACAAACAGAAAGCTCACTGATTTGTCTGCTGCCAAACCAAGATTTTTATGACTCAACACAGGCAGGCTTCCACAGCACTCAGCCCAGCACATGGACAGCTTGGTCAAAGAGAGTGGCCAGTCTCTCCCCAGGGCAAGGTGCTGACTGTCCTCAACAGATGGCTGCATGGGTATTTCCTCTCTTAGGCAAGGGCTGAGCAAGGGACTGTTCTCTCAGCTCACAGAGAACTGCTGAACAGCCTCTACCAAACATTTCCAGAAAATATTCCCTCTGGAGCAGGCAGTCCCAGTGATCAGCTGTGGCTCCAAGGGTTAAAACCAACTCAGCTGTGAGTCCAAATAAGTATTTGGTAACATTGATGTGCACACTGCGAGCTGCTCCATATTCTGCTGTGCAGAGTTGTGATGGTCTGAGGCTAACTGAAATATTTGCATGAGGAAAAAAATAGATTATAGGCTGTGAAAGAAAAAAAAAAAAAAGAAAAAAAAAAGGTGATGTCTACTTCACTCAGAGGTTTGCTGAGATGTATAAAATCAAGGACATAAAGATAGATAAGACAGTGTGGTTCTGTCTGTGAAGTCTATTGGTGTCTGTCTCTCTCTCCCTGGCTTCTTCTTGGATCTGTGTAACCCAATTAATCAGTTCCGGATCTAATCCCCCTCATTGATCTTTCCAATTCACCTTACACATAAGGCAGATTCTGGGATAAGGTTAGGGGGTGGAGAGAAGGTGGAAGGGTAGTTGGGAGCCCCTTTTCGGGACTCTGATTTCTGGGAGGGGTATTGTGTTTCTGCATTACTTTTAACTTGTATATTTCTGTATATAGCTGTAAATATTTGTAATATATCATAAATATCTGCCTGTACATTGTGCTAAACTGTGAATATAAAGCTTCATTCCTTAACTTCCAGCCAGCTGAGTCTAGTCTGGGTGATTTCAATCAGGGCAGGGGGAGCAGGTACCTCCCAAAGCATCAGAAGAGCTAGCACTACCTTTGTAGGTCTGTGGAGCAAGTGCTGGACCATCAGTAGGAAAACATATGGCACTAGGAGCATTCCTTCTGGTTTCCAGTTGTTCAAACACCAGTTGAGTGTCACACTGAAACAGGAAAACTCCAGAATTGTGCTGCAACACAAGAATCTGACTGGCTATTGGTGGAAATAGAAAAATCTTATACTTCCCTCTGCAACCAAAACCACAGACCAGAAACTGAGCAAAGCTTTAGAGAGCTGGTAGGACATCAGCTCCCTACCCAGGTCCTCCTGAAGCAGAGATGACAACATGGCCTTGAAAGAGAAGTTTTCTGCCATGGAATAAAAAATGCCACCATGAATCAAATTAAACTTCCTCAATCTGTTTTGGGGACTGGAAAAGACCCACCTGACACTGCTGAGAAGCTGAACACCTGCTTAAGTGTATTTAATAGACCAGAATCTAGAAGCTGAACTTCAGTCCCTAATATCATACAATTACTGGAAATACAATGCTGTCCTGACAGCCAGCTCCCTGAGCTGTTAGAGTGTTCAAAACAGTGTGAAAAGTGAAGACCCAAGAACAAAATTCTTAGAAGAGCCTCACTTCCAAGGCCTTTCTTATTTATGTAATTAAATGCCTTTAATATCCAAATACCATGGCATGCAGAGAGTCTATAGCTGGTTAGAAGAGAGGAGCCAGCTTACTTTATCCATCCCAGTACTGCCCAGTCAGGTTTCCTGCACACAGGATGCAAGGGAGAAGAGAAGGTGTCTTGCACTGAGAGAGCACAAGAACATGACTGAGCACACTGCGGGATTTAAGCCCCCAAGTCCAGTCACACACAGCAGCTTCAGTGGACTATTTCCACTTCTCTCTGCCTTTACTCAGTGTGTTAAAGCAACAGGAGATCATGAAGACAGGACAAATCATAGCAAGGAAGAGAACAAAAGAGAGAAGCCAAGCATCAGGGGAATGGGTGCCAGAACTTTGCATAAGCAAATCTGTTGCCAATTACTTTACTGGATGGAGAACATGGTGCTCCTTGAGCACAGTTTCCACATCCAAGGGATTTGGATTTTAAGTTGATTCTGATGGCTAAAAGCTTGCCATTGGGCCTTGATCCCTTCATCTCCATGGCAAGGGATGGATGGAAGGCAACACATGGACCTCACTAGTAACTGCACGTGACATTGGTTTCAAACGCAGTCCCGAGCCTCAGTTAAAGTGAGGGGCACTACTGTGTGGCAAGCATCACTCTGATCTCTTGCTAGCTGTATGTCCATGTGGTAGTTCTTCACAACTGATTCTCAACACACCTATCCCACAGTGGCCATCTTCCCTCTTACCTCCTGCCCACAATTAACATGCATGAGGTTTACACCACAGACCCCTGGCAGAAATTTGCCCTTGCCTCAACCTCTGCTACTGCCTGTCTCCATGGGATCTCCATGGTGGTTGCACTGATTTTTGCCCAACATGGTGAGTAACCAGGTAAGGCTCAGCAGCCTCTGCTCCTTTCAGAGTATGACTTCTCTCTTTTCTGTATGCAAGACAGCAGCCAGCCTGGCTGGGAGGGCTCCAAGCAAAAAGCTCCAAGCAAAGTAGCCATTTGGCATGCTGGAGCTGTGCCATGCGTCCCTATGGGCCAGGACTGATGTCTGATAGGACAAAGTACAAAGGAAACTCATGTTTAACAGCACCAAACTCTGCCAAAGGGGCCCAGGGGTCTAAGGCCATGCTAAACACCCTCTTGCTTGCCCTGTGATGGAGCTGCTTACAGCTGACCCTTGCTGACTGAAACACACCTCCTAGCCAACAAAACCCAAAATGCCATATTGGGGAGCTGTAGAGATGCCTTAGCTAGGCTAGGACAGGGACTTAACTGTATCCACCCATTAGCAGGGAGCCTTCTCTTCCATGCAGAGCCATTTCTCATTCTTCCATTGAATTTCAGAAACAGTCACCAATAATAGAGGGGTTTCAGGACTACTTTGCACCAGAATCTACAAGGGATGTCCTATGGCTTCGAATTCTTCCAGGTCCTCCATCAGTAAGAGCTGAGAGGCTGGATTTCACAGAACCCTAAAGACCTCAGAAGGTTGGGAAAACAACACATAATGAAGATAACAAAACAAAAAAAAAATCTACTTTCACCACATTTGGCTGTAAGCCTTGTGAAGATACGAAGACAAATCCTGATGTTAAGATGACTTCACTGTGCCATTTTAGGTACTCGCTCCCAATACTAAAAGTAGTCAAGTTTCTTAGCAAAACAATTTAAATAAATCTTTCACGTGCCCCTCCACTCAGCCTGCAATTGGCTGAAATTTTCTTCCAAAAATCAGAGTCCAAGGAAACAGGAGAGCTGATGCAATTCAGCCAAAGCATTTTAAGCTTCGAGGAGTTTCAAGTGAGAAAAGAAGTTTGGCACTCCAGGCATAGCAGTTGTTACCAGCTCCACCTATAACATGCACAAAGTGATTTATGCTGCAGCATCTCTAGTAAAAAGTAAATTAGTGAGCCCAAGTGTCTCCTCTGTTATTTGCACTGATACTTGCCATGAGAATAGCAATGTTTCATCTATGAATAAAAACATCAAGTCTAAGCCTTTCTGGCACTATGTGTAAAACTTCCCTTTTCTCCCACATGTTGACATGGAGATTCACAGGCAACATGCCAAGAAGACCAGAGAAGCAAAACTCATTGTATAAATAATTCAGGATCAAAACCACTGGTGGTAAATCTGGAAAGCCACCATCTGACCTACCATATGTGGTTACTATGGAAATAGCTTTCTCCTTTAACTTAATGTACTCAATAGTGGGAACCATTTCCTTATGATTCACATGAATCTCTGGCATGTGCTTCGCTGCTAAGTGCCAGGGGAAAAAAAAAAGGTGTTTGTTGCAGTGATATTATAATACCTTGACAGGACTACAGGACTAGAAACAGCCACAGACTGGGTCTGAGTTAACCAGAGCAAGGTTACAATACCTGTCAGCAAAAGCAACTCAGGAGAGGGCTTGGCACCCAGCTTTGCTATGTGGTCATGCCAAATGCCAGGAGTATCAGTCCCAAGTCAGTAATAAAACTGTAACTCACAATGAATAGGCACAGCTTGTTCCCAGCCCAGAGATCAGGTTCATGGCCACTTGCTTATAAAATGCATGGAGGGGGTTTAGATTAAAATGAAGAGAGTTGTGATGTGAAGGATCAAGCAGTGTAAACCTGAGAACTCAGGACTTCTCACCTGTCCCTGCTACTGCTGCATTGTCTCTGGAAGTCATTTCACTTGTCTATGCATGTGAAAGGGAAATACTTGCACATTCCTGTGTATGCATGTGCTGGTTTGAACTAATTGGAGGATCTGAATGAGAAATTAGACTCATAGCTTTACTGAGAAAGAAAAAGATTTGTTTTAAGAGTTGTAACCCAAATATAGATAAGTCAGACTGTTTCAGACTGCTCTGGGCTGTGGCTACTCCTGCATGGCTTTCTCCTTTTGTAGCTGAATCTGAATAATTCCACTAACTTGTTTTCTGCTGCTAACCCCTCTGGCTGATCTACCTCTGCCTATCTGCTGCATGAAACAGATGGTGACATAAGATTGGGGAAGGGGGGAGGAAGGTGGTAGGGGTGGTTAGAAACCCCTCTTAGGGATTTTGGTCTCTGGGAGGGGTGTGGTGTTTCTGTATTACCTTTTTACTGTATATATCTGTAAATATCTGTTACACATTGTAAATATCTGCTTGTATATTGTGCATAGTTGTAAATATAAAGCTTCATTCCTTAACTTCCAGAGGACTGAGTCCTAGCCTGGGTTATTTCAAAGTGTGGGAGGGGCAGCTAACTGCTAAACCACCACAGTGCATTGGGATGTTTTAACAGGTTGGATATCCTGGAGATCCAGCATTGGACAGGAAAAAAAAAAGAAAAAAAAATCTGGGGATTAAATCTATTTGGGATTTAAGGGGAAAAAGAGGAAGGATCAAGTAGGAGTATATCTCTCCAGAGATTTATCAGAAACAAGAACAGCACACTAGTGCAGTCCATTTTGAGCACTACTGGGAAGAAGTGTGGGAAGCAGACTAAGAAAGGGATGAACAGAATGCCTGGGATAAGTATGAGTACTGGAACATGTCCAGAGAAGGGCAGGGAAGCTGAGGAAGGGTCTAGAGATCATCTTATGAGCAGCAGCTGAGCAAATTGGGGTCATTTAGTCTAGAAAAGAAGCCTTGAAAGGAGGAGACCTTGCTGCTGTCTACAACTACTGAAATGGAGGTTGGAGTGAGGTGTTAGTCTCCTTTTCCAAGTAACAAATGATGGGACATGGGGAAGCAGCCTCAAGTTGTGCCAGGGGATGTTTACACTGGATATTAAGAAAAAATTCTTCACTGAAAGGGTTGTCAAGCATTGTAAGAGCTGCCCAGGAAGGTGGTGGGGTCACCAGCCCTAGAGGTATTTAAAGGATGTGTAGACACTGAGCTTAGGGACATGGTTTAGTGGTGGACTTGGCAGTGTTAGGTTTAGTTGGATTTGATGATCTCTGTAGGTTTTCTCGTACTTAACTGACTCTCTGATTTGATACAGGCAAAAGTACTCACCAAAAGTGCAAAGCATGATGCCACTGTGGTTCCCTAGAGATAAGTCCATGGAAAACCTCCCTCACCAGTGCTCACAACTGATACGTCATTTGAATCTAATTCATTCTCTGTGTGCAAGAGGAAGGAACTAACAGCCTGACATCTCTAACTCTCCACAGCTTCCGTTACGAGCTAGTGTGATTTGATGGTTAATGCACAGCCATGGAAGCAAGCAGCTTCCGTCCTCCATGTCCAGCCTCTTTCATCACCCCTAACTTGTTCAGAGAATCTGGAAGTCTCCCTGCTGTGAGAGGTCCTATCCCCAGTCAGTTGAAGGGCAGGGTTGTTCTGTCAAAGGCAGAGCAGGCAATTCTCAGGAAAAGGAGGGAGCTGTTGATAACAACACGTCTGTAGGAGAGGGAAGAGTATTCCTTTATTAGTGGTGCAGTTTCCAAAAGCAACTGGTTGTGAGGCCAGTTGTTGTACTACTTGTTGCACTGTCTAATTTAGGCAGCCACAAGAAGAGAGGTGCTTGATACCCTTCAAGAGGCCTCCAGAGTTTCTGGGCTCCTGAAAAGAGGCATTATCTGGCCCTGGTGTGGGTGAACATTTCTGGTCCTTCCAGCATCTAGCTGTAGACATCCATGTTTTGCACTTTGAAATGAGCTAGGACAACCCACCTTGATGTGGACTGCGAACCTCCAGATGAAGTCCTAGGGGGCTGTAACCCTCAAGCTCTTGAATGACAATGGCCCTGATTCTCCTTACTTTTAATAATTGCTGCTTGTTATTATTTTATTTGATCAGATCACAGGATCACAGGATGTTAGGGGTTGAAAGGGACCCAAGGAGATCATGGAGTCCAACCCTCCTGTCACAGCAGGACCATGCAATCTGGCACAGATCACAGAGGAATGCATCCACACAGGCCTTGGAAGTCTCCAGAGGAGACTCCACAACTTCTCTGGTGAGCCTGTGCCAGTGCTCTGTCACCCTTCCAGTAAAGAAGTTCCCCCATGTGTTGAGGTGGAACCTCCTGTGCTGCAACTTACACCCACTGCTTCTTGTCCTATCCCAGGGAGCAAGTGAGCAGAGCCTGTCCCCCAGCTCCTGACCAGCCCTCAGGTGTTTATAAACATATATTAAATCCCCTCTCAGTCCTGTCTTCTCCAGACTAAAAATCCCTGGGTCTTTCAGCCTCTCCTCATAAGGCATGTTTTCCAGTCCCCTAATCATCCTTGTAGCCCTCTGCTGGATCCTTAGACAGTAGATCCCTGTGCCCCTTAAACGTATTTCATTTGTGGCCAAAATGGGGAGCAATATTGTCTTTTACAGTTATTGGGAGATTTAAACACTGTTCAAGACCTTTCATGTCTAGACATAATGAAGTGTAATGTGATTTTTTTCCCCAAATTCAAAATCTTTTTCCCTACAGCCAGCTAGTCATGATTGAGACTAAAAAGCTTGCAAGTGGGTCAGTAGTTCTTTCCAGAGTCTGCCCCAGGTCTCTAATACAGAGACCATCACAGTCTACAGATTTACACCCCATTACCTGCAGCATCAGTGTGCATTTTTCAAACTCAGGTAAATGGAGTTTGATCACATCTGCTGAGACAGTCTCAGCAGAACATGCATCAAGAAGCAACAAAAAAGCTCTTCACTGTGGATAGCAGTGATGAGAAAGCTTTCTATTTGGTCTCATCTCAGTTTTGCCCTTTCCCAAAGGGCAATGTGTAGCATGCTGCTTTTTGGAGACAGTGTGCAGATTGCAATATTTGTCCTCACAAAAACATTTATTAAGTGATAGCAAGGATATTGTGTGTTAGCCCAGTTGTAAGGGCCAATGCAGAGCTCATGCTGTCGAGCAGGCACTTTGTTCTCCACTTCCACTCCTGGAGCGGGTGGGCTGTTCCACACTCCCAGAGCAGCACAGGTGAAGGACAGTTGTGATGGTTTGGGAGTTATCCACCCCCCCTACACATGTTTGAATTCACCCAGACTAGACTCAGACAGCTGGAAGTTAGTGAATGAAGCTTTATATTTACAGCTTAGCACAATATACAAGCAGATATTTACAATATATTGCAAATATTTACAGCTATATATATTTAAAAGGTAATACGGAAACACAACACCCCTCCCAGAGAGTGGAGTCCCCAAGAGGGGTTCCCAACCACCCTTCCATCTTCTCTGCACCCACCAACCTTGTCCCAGAATCTGCCTTATGTGTAAGGTGAATTAGGAGGATAGGCAAGGTGGGTTAGAAGCAGAATTGATTAGTTGGGTTACACAGATCCAGCTAGAAGCCAAGGAGAGAGTGAGAGAGATATCAACAACCACAGCCCAGACCAGAGCGACTGTCTTGTGTCCTTGCTCTTGTACATCTCAGCAAACCTATGAGCGAATTAGACATCACCATTGTTTTTCTTTCCACAGCCTATCACCTAATTTCTCTTACAAAAAATATTCCAATTAACCTCAAACCAGCACAACAGTTCCAAAGAGGTGGAAATCTCTTACAAGGAAAGGTGATCCCTGCACCTTCACACACAGAACAAGTGGTCAGAAGCATTAAATGGTTGTTCTGCTTAACCAGTCATTACAAAGATATGCAATCAGTTAAGTGAGGTGTAAAAATTCTGTAACAGAAGTTGCAAGCTTGCAGCTCTATGTGCGCTGAGATACAATCGGTCTGTAGTTGTAGAGATCAAATGTTTAATCTTCTAAGGCAGCGAGTCACAAGTACTGCCTCAGGTGTGTGGGAGTTATCTCAGCCTTGTACATAGCCCTGAGCCTGAGCAGAGACTCGCCTGGGATTGAGCCCAGACAATGCAGATCTTCTATCCCTTCAGCCCCTCAAGCCCCTCCTAATTCACATGGTGCTGGGGTGCGTGTCTCTGGTCCTGCCTCACTCTCCAGAGGCACTGGGGTGTACACAGAGAAAGCCACAGCAGCACTTTTGGGGTTCATCAGCTCTAGCTTTGCATGAGGGATGCTCCACTGTTGTGAAGGGTCAAAACAGGCCTATATGTGTGCTGGCTTGTTCAGACATGTTTTTCTGCTCTCCATCCTTCTGTTTTGAGGAGAAGCAACAGCGGGAAAAAGGACAAAAGACCTGGAGCCATGGAGTCTGAGCACTCTGGCTTACCCAACTTGTTTTTCTCCTGTTTGCATCCTGTGGCAAACAAGGTACATGCACTTGCCTTGTGCTAAGCTTGTGCTAGGCCTAATCCCTAAAGGGTTATGGCAAACCGGTGGTTCCACCCAAAATGGTAAAACTTGGCTTACTGCCACGCTGATTGGATAATCTATGTCCAAAGATCCAAACAATCTCAGGCATTGATATATAAAAGCAGATAAGCAGGTGACACAACGTGCTTTTGACGTTATGAGGAGGGACTATTCACAAGGTCTTGTAATGACAGGACCAGGAGTAATGGGTTTAAACTGATGGAGGGAAGATTTAAACAGGATGTTAGGAGAAAGTTCTTCACAGTGAGGGTGGTGCGACAATGACACAGCTTGCCCAGGGAGGTTGTGGCTGCTCCCTCCCTGGAGGTGTTCAAGGCCAGGCTGGATGAGGACTTAAGCAACCTATTCTAGTGGGAGACATCCCTGCCTATGGCAGAGGTTTGGAATTGAGTGATCTTTGAAGTCTCTTCCAACCTAAACCATTCTATGATTCTATGATTCTTTACCAATATTCTGTGTTCTGAGGTATCCATGCCTGTGATGACTACTGGCAAAGCTAATGCCTTATTATATATAGTAATATAAGCTATAATCTAGCCTGGAACAGTTTCAAGTTTACCAGGAGCATCTTGAGTTGCTTTCACATGATAGTTGCATGAACAGCCAGTATGACACACCATCTGCTGAGACACATTGCAAGACATCTGCCTGCACCTGATGGAGCAGCCCTGCACCTGCAAAGATGAGCAAGCCCTGGAGGCACACAGATCATCGAAAGCCAGGATCAGCCAGGATCAGAAACCGTCCGCTCCCTCCTTTCCCCAGCAGCCTGTGGAGCCAGGAAAGGAATTCAGTAAAAGTCTCAGTTGCAGCCAGCATCCAGACGGGACTGAAAGGCAACAGACAGAACTCTCTGCAAGTGTTCTGAGTACTGTCTCAATTTATTGCTAGCCTCACAAGTTGAGCAAATAATATTTGTGAGTAAATACCTTAAGCTTTTGTCATTTACCTAGCTTCTGCCCTATGCAGAGGGGCCCTGAGTCCATCTTGTGACCAAGTGGCAATTAACTGCAAAACCTTTCTCTTCCAGTTAATTAATTCAATTGAATTCAATCATTTATGCATATTAATAGTTAATACTAGATCTAGATATTGTTTATGTAATGCATTCTGTGACCATTACAGAAGAACCAGTATATTATTAAAATTAGTGGTTGGGTGTGGAAAAGTTTGGATATCAAAATTAATAAACAATATTAATTTTGAAAAATCATCTCGCATTAATTAATCTGAACCCTTCCATCACATCCACTAACTCACTTCCCATACTGGCTCAGATCTGCAAACACTATTGACAGGTTCGTGCAACCCTGTTTTAACATTGGTATGTTCTATCGCTCCCATGTCTCTGGTCTGGTTAAGTCCCAGTCATATAAGCTCTTCATGAATGATGGAGGGAGAATGGAGCTGAGCTCCCTGAGCAGGCAATCTGTCTCAGGGCTTTGGGTGCCAAAGACCTTTCCCTACTAGGCAGGCAGATAGACCTCCAGTAATTCAGTAATGAGCTGCAGGACCTTTCATTACCTCACAATCACATATTATTATATTGACTCTCCTTACTTTCCTTAACTTTCATGTGAGAACTGCCTGGGTGCTTAATTCTGAAAATGATGTATGATCTCTAAATAGGCAAAGAATCTCAATTTCCTCAGATGCCATTAATATTATCTGGCCTAGGCAGACCTATGCCACATGTCTGAGAGCTCTGCATGTAGGTCTCTCCTCTCTTACAGCTCATTGAAATTCAAAAGCCATCTCAACATGTCCAAAATATAAAAGACACAGCTAAGCATTTTTGCACCATGTTTTATGGTCTTTATGGCATCTGAAGCAAGTCTTTTTTGTAAAGAAATTCATCTCATTAGCAGTTATTTGTGTCAGGCAAACTCTGAACTCACAGTTGTTACTAGGGTATCTGCTTGCATGACCATGTCTACCCATTTCTGTAGGGAATACATAAGAATTTGCATTATGAGGACAGCCAAATCTCTGCACTCTCACGAATAGACCAGTGAAAGATTATTTTGTTTTGCACAAAAAGATTTGGGTTTCAGACACTGGGAAAAGGGAAATCTTTGGCAGTCAAACCAACGTACAGAGAAAAGTATTTTGGCCTTCAGTAATCATTTATCAAAAAATAAATAATTATTTGGCTTCTACATTCTTTTGTTTGTTTGTTTACTTGTTTGTTTCAACAGACACAGAAATTTTCCACATCGGGTTTTTTATTTTGACAATGAAGCAATTTCTTTTCAAGTAGTATTTCCAAAGGAATATTCCAACTGGCTTTAGCTGCTCACATTTTTGTACATTAAAGAAAGGGAAAATGTCAGTGCAGGAAACAAAAGCTGTGGAGTCACACAAGGATGAGCAGTCATGAGGAGTGCATTTTACTCGGCGATTTCCAAAAATCTGTTCCTCGGTAAACAATAATTCTGATTTCTTGTTCATCTACAGATCTCACATAACAGTTTGAAGAGGAGCCTTTATCCCTGAAATAAAAATTCACTTTTTTTCACATGCTTTTCAGAATAGGGACGTACATACACTTCACATGCAAAATTATTTCTAGCCACCCACACTACCTTCAGTAACCACATATTCCAATTTCCATAACCCATTTTCTTCCCTACACTTTCTGCTCACTGAACTGTCAAGTCCTTCGTTGCGCTATAATCTCCTTTTCCATACAATTTCCTTTCAAGAGCCTCATTTATTTGCGGGTGCTATCAAATAAATAAATAATTGCTTTCCAAATTGGTCACCAAAGTTAAAAACTGGGCTCAATGCTTTTATGGTTCTACGTGTAGTTCACACTCCCAAACACACACGTGCAGAGATGTGAAGAAAGATAGGAGAAACCTGGCACTGAAGTAAGAGATTTGAGGGATTTGCAGGCCTATACTATTGGATTTCGTAGATTCCTAAAGCTGTGCTGATGCTTGGAGCAATAGAGATTCACTCTAATTCATGAAAACAAGCAGTCAAGTTGCATGATTCCACCTCACAATTTCAGACTGCCTAAAACACCATATCCAACAGATCGTGTTCATCCAGGTGACTTGAATGTCCATTTTTCTGTCTCCTCAGTTCATGCTAGATTCTGATGTGCAATCTGAGGTACCTGGTGCTAAAATCCATGCAAGTTAAAGACAAAGCATGATATATCAAGAGCAGCATTGCAATAATAGATGCAGCATAATTTACTATCTGCATTCCTCAATCATGGCACCACAGAATGGATTAGGTTGGAAGGGATCTCAAAGATCATCCAGTTCCAACCCCCCGCCATACGTAGGGACACCTCCCGCTAGAACAGGTCATGCAAGGCATCATCCAGCCTGATCTTGAACATCTTCAGGGAGGGAGCAGCCACAACCTCCCGGAGCAACCCATTCTAGTGTTTCAACACCCTCACTGCAAAGAACTTCCCCCTAACATCCCGTTTAAATCTCCCCTCTGCTAGTTTAAACCCCTTACCCCTCATCCTGTCATTACAAGACCTCATAAATAGTCTCTCCCAAGCCTTCCTGTAAGCCCCCTTCAGATATTGGAAGGCTACAACAAGTTCTCCTCAAAACCTTCTTTTCCCCAGGCTGCAGAGGCCCAACTCTCTCATAGCAGAGCTGCTCCAGCCCTCTGATCATCTTCGTGGCCCTGCTTTGGACAGTTCCATGTCCTTCTTGTGTTGGGGGTTCCAGAACTGCACACAGTACTCCAGCGGGGGTCTGATGAGAGCAGGATAAAGGGGAAGAATCCCCTCCTTTGCCCTGCTGGCTAAGCAGGACAAGTTAGCTGTACCCATATTAAGTTGGCTAAGGAAGTTGCAAGAGGGAACTGGAGGATGACAATTGCAAAGCAAACATTGCAAAGTAGGTTCCAGCCTTTACGGCATCTGAACCCCCTTTAAACTAGAGTTTGTTCTCCCAAGTGTCCTGATCTGATGTAACTCTGCTACTATTGTTTGCTTTGACTTCAGAATTAGGCTCTCAAGGTGCATTTGGCAGGTCCATTCCGGAGGACCTGCCTGGATGTTCAGCCCAAGGGTACATTTACCAGCCAGTAGTAGCTGGCTGACAAGATTTTGTTAAAGTGTTTTGGGGGTCTAAAAATTAAAAAAAAAAATTGTTTTGTCATTGTTTATGCATTAAAAAAAAAAATTATGATAATATTTTCCCTAGAAATAAATCTAACTGTACATTGTTAAGTTCATGTACCTCATTTTGTCCTTTTGGAATGGCAGTTCTGATTTTCTTTCTCCTGAAATGGACTTGCAAAACAAAACTCTGTCACAAAAGTTACGAAAGACCAAACATTTTGTCTCATCTGCTTTTCTGGAATTTCACTTACTTGTAAAGGGTATTTTTCTCCTTTCCAGTTGGGAATGGAAAATCAGAGTTTCCTTGAAACAGAAGATCTGGTCTCCACCCATACTATTTGCCATCAAATGTGCTTGAAACTGCTAGGAAAGGATTTTCATATAATCAAAGCCATATCAAAACTGTTCCAAGTTTCATTGCTGTTACAAAGAGGAAAGAGTGTTGTGGTCACCATCATCAGGCTAAGTCTCACAGTGGAGCCTGTCGATCCAAGTGATAGGTCTTTTCCAGAGCCTTGCTGCATCAGAAAACACCCAGACCAACCAGAATATCAGAAAGTAACACCCAGCTTTCACAAGCACCAAAAGATTGATCACATCCAACAACAGATAGCAGCTTTTGCAAGTAGTATTGGTGAGCTTTAACGAAGGTCTGAACCAGAAATCTAAAGAATCTCTCAAAGCAAAACTGGATTGCCCCCAGATCAGGAGACACTGGTCCGGTTCTTCTTTTGTGTGATGAAATTGACTTGTCTCAGAAGGGCACACTTCCAAAATTCACTTTAAGCAGAGTCCTGAAAGTATAATTACAAGAGATACCACTTCTGAAACCAGATAGGATAGAAGGCTGGATCCATTGCACAAATAACCCTAGAAACCCACCGACACAGACAGATTTCAGATCTCACAGTGCCAAAACTTTGCAATCTCAATCTTCTCTTTACTCAGTCAGTAGGAAGTTGTCCTCCTAGATGACATATCTGGATTTTGAAGTTTTTCTCCCATTCCCAAATAATTACAAGGGAGATGGAAATTCTCCACCAAGAGAAGATTAATGAGTGTGTAAGTACACCGGGAGCTGCAGGGGATGTTACACACCCAAAACAAATGAATCACAGGAGAATATTCTGAAGAACATCACATTGTATGAAATAAGCTTCCCGCATTACTCTGGAGTAGTTTCAGTCAAGAAAATGCACCCGTGACGTCACCAGGCCCGTTAGGAACTTTCAGATGAGCTTGTGCTGCCAAGTATTCCTGGAGCGGTGATTTCATTTTGGCTGTGTCACTGCTGCTATGTCAGCTGCCTCCCTCTGAATGCAGCTCTCGTCTCATTCCAGCTCGGCTCTTGACGTCTTTCACATCCTCGTCATGTGTGACATTAACAAACGGACAAGTCAGCAAGGTCATCGGCACCATAAATCCTAATTAAAGGAATGGGTAAGGTGGGTAACGCATTACTAAGGTACCAGATGTTATGGGGCCAAGTCTGGGACTAGCAAAACTGAACGTCAGACTGGACTAAATCACGGAATCACAGAATGGTTTGGGTTGGAAGGAACCTCAAAAATCAGCCAATTCCAACCCTCTACCATAGGCAGGGACACCTCCCACTAGAATAGGTTGCTCAAGGTCTCATCCAACCTGGCCTTCAACACCTCCAGGGAGGGAGCAGACACAACCTCCCTGGGCAACCTGTGCCAGTGTCTTACCACCCTCACGGTAAAGAACTTCCTCCTAACACCCCGTTTAAATCTCCCCTCTGCCAGCTTAAACCCACTACCCATCATCCTGTCATAACGAGACCTTGTGAATTGTCCCTCCCCAGCCCTCCTGTAGGCACTCTTCAGATATTGGAAGGCTACTATAAGCCTTCTTTTCTCCAGGCTGCAAAGCCCCAACTCTCATAGCCTGTCCTTATACCAGAGCTACTCCAGCCCTCTGATCATCTTCATGGCCCTAGCACCTTTTCAGACTCAAACTAAGCAGGTGTGTGAATGTTTGCCTGCTCCCAACCTCAGCAGAGTGCCTTGGTGAGGAGAGGCCACTGGTGAGTACTTTGCCTAGGAGAATGGCACTTGTCTCCTCATGTGGATCCTCCTCATTTGAAGATGTGCTAGTTTGAGGCTAATTGAAATATTTTAATGAGAAAAATTAAATTATAGGCTGTGAAAAGAAAACAATGGTGATGTCTACTTCACTCACAGGTTTACTGAGATGTATAAAAGCAAGGACATAAACATAGATAAGACAGTGTGTCTCTGTGTCTGAGCCCTGGCTGTTGGTTTCTCCCTCTCCTTGGCTTCTAGCTGGATCCATGTAACCCAACTAATCAATTCTGCTTCTAATCCCCCCTCACCAATCCTTCCAATTCACCTTGCATGTAAGGCAGATTCTGCGATAAGGTTGGAGGGTGGGGAGAAGGTGGAAGGGTGGTTGGGAACCCCTCTTGGGGACTTTAATCTCTGGGAAGGGTATTGTGTTTCTGTATTACTTTTACCTTGTCTATTTCTGTATATAGATGTAAATATTTGTAATATATTGTAAATATTTGTTTGTATATTGTGCTAAGCTGTGAATATAAAGCTTCATCCCTTAACTTCCAGCTGGCTGAGTCTAGTCTGGGTGAATTCAAATGTAAGCGGGAGCAGGTAACTCCCAAACCTTTGCAGGAGAGAAGATTATTTCTCTGAATTCCAACACAACAATTGAGACCAAGCATGTCTTCTCATCACAGGATGCACGCAGAAATGCCAGTTTGCCAACAGCAGCAGCACAGCAGCTGTCCCTTGCTAGTGCCAGTAGATGGAGCAGCTCCTGCCCTGGCACTGGCTCCAAGGGGCTCTCTGCTACACCAGACTCCCTAGCTCTAGGCTTGTCCTCCTCCAGAGCTTCCCGAGCTCGCTGAGACAGTCCTTCCGGCCTCCAGTTGCATTTCGGAGACAAAGAAGGATCAGTTAAATGACATTCATTCTGATAGACCAATTTATGTTGAGTCAAGGATAGAATTACAGATGGAGAAGCAGAACCAGCACTGGAGGGAAAGCAGTTTGCCAACAAAACCAAAGAGAAGCAGTGTGGATGTACGCACAGGCATCCCATGAGTTTTCATTTACTTAATAGCTCTTTCCCTGCAGGGACATGTGAAAACTTAACCACTGGCCATACAGTAAGCTGATACCCATTTTTCAGCTCACACAAATCATCTGACATCATTCAGCTCCCTGGCGGGTGAAATGGAGCTGAGGTGTGAATCCCGCAGAGGCAGGACCTCAAAACCCCATCCCAGCAGCTGTCATTGATACAGAGACCTGGACCAACTAGACTAACACTAAGACAGGACCTGCTCTCCCATGTCCATGCTGATACACAGACTCTCGAGGCTCCCTGGGGACAGAACTTCACCTTTCCAAGGCTGCAGAACATGAATCATTTAATGACAGATTGCATGTTGCCATGCCCAGACAACCTGATCCAAGTGTCCAAACGCACAGCCCATAGAGACTGCTGTGCACAGTTCAAGTTTGCTTTGCTTTCATTAATCTTTTCCAGCAGCAGACGGACTCCCAAGCAGCAGAAAACTGTCATATCAAGCATATGTCTCTTCCAGTTTCTCACTGTACTACAGAAATTGGTATCCAGATAGAATGAACCAGAAAGCAGCTCATTCCTTCTCTCCAGTTCACAGAAACAGGAGACAGAACAAGGTAGAAACTACCACACAATAAACCAGGAGTAAGAAAATCAGTCATGTTAACCTGGTGAGGAAAAATATGGAAGATCTCACAAGGAACAAAAATACCAAACGGATATCCACCAAAGCATGCTTAGCATCAGTCCTCCATTTATACACTCATCTAACAAGTGAAGTCAATGAGTATTTCTCCATTGGCTAAAATGTCAGTACAAACTCTTTCCAGCCTAAACTGACACACTTAAGTGGTGGTAGTAGAGATAGATCTGTGAATTTATCTATTGACAAAATGCAAAGATGATAGGAGAGCTATGCTCTAGTTGTCTTCTGACAACTACAAGGCACACTTTTCACTAGAATCTATACTGGTCCATAGCAGGTGACACATGAAATATGGAACTGGGAAAGATCTGAAAAGCACACAAGTCAAAAGCTAAACTGATTAAGGAAATTGCAATACACCCACAACAAAATGCAGGTTACCAAGTAGTGAAAACATAACCATCCAGTGTACAAAAGGCAAGCAAGAATGAGAGAGAGACAAATAAGACTGTTAATATAGCATGTTCTATTGTCAGGGTGGCTTGTTATTCACTGTCTTTCCTAAATAGATGAACTAGGAGGCCAAATCCATCCTTGAACTGAAGATGAGGTCAAAGATGATGCAGGGTTTCCTGTCTGAAGGTGACAATGACTGTCAGATGATCAATATTATCAAAGGAGAAGAAGACGTGACATAGACATGAGCTTATTACTGTCACTGACTGTTGAATACTTCTTCTGCAATCTAATCTTCTGGTTAGACTGAAGGGTCAGTGGTTTTCCATCTGGATAAATTCAAGAATGTTTTAGCCTTCCCAGAATTTTAGTGGATTAAAATACATGTACCTGAGGAGATGTCAAGGTCTGTGGAGCTACATGATCACAAATGATGACACCAAGCTATGTGACACAGTTGACTTGCTAGAGGACAGGGATCCATCCAGAGGGACCTGGATGGGCTGGAGAGGTGGGCCCAGGCCAACCTCATGACATTCAACAAGGCCAAGTGTAAGGTTCTGCACCTGGGTCAGTGCAATCCCAAGCACAGATACAGGCTGGGTGGGGAATGGCTGAAAGTAGCCCTGAGGAAAAGGACCTGGGGGTCTGGGGTGATGAAAAGCTCAACATGAGCCTGCAGTGTGAGTGCAGCTCAGACAGCAACTGTGTGCTGGGCTGCAGCAAGAGCAGTGTGGGCAGCAGGGCAAGGGAGGGGATTCTGCCCCTTTGCTCTGCTCTTGTCAGACCCCACCTGGAGTACTGTGTGCAGTTCTGGAGCCCCCAACACAAGAAGGACATGGAACTGCTGGAGCCAGTCCAAAGCAGGGCAAAGAAGATGATCAGAGGGCTGGAGCATCTCTGCTATGAGGACAGGCTGACAGAGTTGGGGCTCTGAAGCCTGGAGAAGAGAAGGCTTCGAGGAGACCTTATAGCAGCCTTCCAATATCTGAAGGGGGCCTACAGGCGGGCTGGGGAGGGACTATTGATAAGGTCTTGTAATGACAGGACAAGGGGTAATGGGTTTAAACTGGCAGAGGGGAGATCTAAGGTGGATGTCAGGAGGAAGTTTTTTCAAGTGAGGGTGGTGAGACACTGGCACAGGTTGCCCAGGGAGGTTGTGGCTGCTCCTTCCCTGGAGCTGTTGAAGGCCAGGTTGGATGTGGCCCTGAGCGACCTGTTCTAGTGGGAGGTGTCCCTGCCTATGGCACAGGGAGTTGGAACTGGATGATCTTTGAGATCCCTTCCAACCTAAACCATTCTATGATCCTATGAAATTCCCTTACTACTGCTGTATGCTTCTGAACTGATCCTGGTTTATGGGACTTTCTTCTTGCTCTTTGCAGCTGCTCAAGGAAGCTCTTTCACAGGCATAGAACAGAACAACTCACTGTTTTCAGTTCCTGAAGATAATTAGCTAGATCACTGCTTTTAATCAGTCTAAGATTTTAGGACAAATACAATTGTTTTAACTAAGTCCAAGCAAAATCCATTATCCCTTTGGCACACTGCATATTTCTCCCTACTCTGTAATTTCATCTGTGGAATTTCCAGAAATGTCAATCAGAGCAAACAGAGAGTGCCAAGGAACAATGAAATAAAACAAAATAGGCAGTGCTACATCCAGCACAAGCTGAAAACTAGAGGGGAACTTCTGAAAAGCCCCAAGGAAGTTTAACATTCTGGAGTGTCAGCAAAGCAGGAATAATCATCCTCCCCTCTACAGCAATTCACAAAGACCTATAAACACCTACAATAAATCTAAGCCTTGCAGCCACTTCTTAAACTGAATGTGCTGGAGGATTTGTGTGGCAAATCCCAAGATACCCTCAGCATTATTATATTTTATTATGCTGGCTAAATAAGCTTTAAAATTTATACACTGGACTTTAACATTTATACACTGGCATATTAACTTCTGTAGCAGTCGGAACACAGCAGCTTACAAAAGAAAAATAAAGTTGGTGAATTGAGGGGAGGGTTTTTCTGTTTGTTTTATATTTCAGTCTAAGAGGCAATGCTGTTTCTTTTAGCCTTGGTACATGTGTTAGATTTAAAGCTCCCTGAAAACAATCCCCTGACTTTCTAGGAATTACAAGAATAAAGCCAGGCTCTTTCATGCAAATGGATATCTGAACTAACGACAACCTCCAGCCTAAATATGGCAAATCACCATCATAGAAACATAGAATCATAGGGAAGGGACCACAAGGATCACCTATCACCCAAAAGAGAAAGGCTTAAGAGTTTTGTACTTGCTATTCTGTGAACATGCATGGTTTAAGCAGACAAATAGGGAGATCAAAGGAAATAGAAAGGCAAAGGATACCACTTGGGGGGGAAGAAAAAAAAAAGTCACCAGCATGACAAGGTAAAAGAAAAAACAGGAGTGCCAGGAAAAGGGCATGTGGCTTGCAGAGAAAAGTCACTGTCTCTTGTCACCTGAGGCTTTCAAAGTTCAGGAAAAAAGGGATTTCTTATGTTGCTTAAAAGTACCCCTGCCTGAGAAGGAGACTACATTCCTCTATCAGTTTCTCCTCTGCCCAAGAACTGTTGCCACGGGGCACATGCAAGGAGTATCAGCATCTTTGGGGGCGACATGGACAAAAACACTGAGTGCAGCCTCAGCAAGTTTGCTGAATACACCAAGCTGTGTGGTGCAGCAGACAGGCTGGAGGGCAGGGATGGCATCCAGAGGGACCTGGACAGGCTGCAGAGGTGGGCACAAGCCAACCTCAGGAGGTTCAACAAGATCAAGTGCAAGGTCTTGCATCTGGGTTGAGGCAATTCCAAGCACAAATGCAGGCTGGGCAGTGACTGGCTGGAAAACAGCCCTGAGGACAGGGACTTAGGGGTGCTGGTGGACAAGAAGCTCAATATGAGCCAGCAGTGTGCACTTGCAGCCCAGAAAGCCAACCAGATCCTGGCCTGCATCAGGAGCAATGTGGCCAGCAGGTCAAGGGAGACGATTCTTCCCCTCTACTGGTGAGACCCCACCTGGAGTACTGCATCCAGTTCTTGAGCCCCTACTACAAGAGGGATGTGGACCTGCTGGAGCATGTCCAGAGGAGGGCCACAAAGATGATCAGAGGGCTGGAGCAGCTCTGCTATGAGGACAGACTGAGGGAGTTGGGGCTTTTCAGCCTGGAGAAGAGAAGGCTTCTAGGAGATCATCTAGTAGCCTTCCAGTATCTGAAGGGGGTCTACAGGAGGGCTGGGGAGGGACTATTCACAAGGTCTGAAAGAGTTGGGGCTATCCAGTGTGGAGAAGAGGAGGCTCCCAGGTGACCTTATTGTGGCCTTCCAGTATCTGAAAGGGGCCTACAGAAAAGCTGGGGAGGGACTTTCTAAGCTATCAGGTAGTGACAGGGAATGAAGCAAAGCTGGAGGTGGGGATATTCAGATTGGATGTGAGAAGGAAGTTCTTCACGATGAGAGTGGTGAGACCCTGGAATGCGTTGCCCGGGATGGGTGTTTGGGGCCACATCCCTGGAGGTGTTTAAGGTAAGGCTGGATTTGGCTGTGGGAAGCCTAATCTAGGGTAGGGTGTCTGTCCCGGTATGGGGTGACAAACACCCTAGAATTGGTCCAATCCCTGGGCTCTCTCCTCCCCCTACCATCCAAGGTCCAGTAGGGGTTGAGGGGTGGGGGCACCCCACGTGGCCCCAGGAGCCAGGGAGACCTCGGGCGGCAGGCAGGCGTGGAGCTTTTTGAATCAATTGGTCAGCTGGAGAATGCTGAGTGCCTGTTGGTCAGTTTCACACGCCCCCTAGGGTATTTACGAGGTACACAGTGACCGTTAGTCGCTCTTCTTCTGCTCTTCCTCACTCTCCTCATTCACCGTCGTCTCCCGCAGTGGCTGTGAAGAGCCCAGCCACGTGCACAGCAACAGGCAGCAGGCAGCGAAGCATAGCAATGGACACAGAGAAGCGACACAGAGAAGCAGCAAGGCTGATCCCCTTCTCTGTCTCTCTCTCTCTATTTCCCTATTCCAGGCTAAGTCGGTTTTTTCTCTTCTTCCCCCTCCCCTCGGGTTCGGGAAGGAGCGTGTTTCCCCCCTCGCGCCTCGCGGGCATTTTATAGGCGCGGTCGGGATTTATTTTGTATGTAACTTCTCTGTTTCCTAAGTTCTGATTGTTAACTTGTTGCACCTGGCGTTTGAAGTGATTTGTGTGTTTGTTTCTGCTGACCAGAACCCAAAGAACCTCGGGGGGGCACTAGGACCCCCTCACCCAGCGGGATATCAAACCTAATTAAGCGTTATCCCGTCACAGTGTCCTTGGCCATGGCAGGAGGGGTTGGAACTAGATGATCCTTGTGGTCCATTCCAACCCTGTCTGATTGCATGATTCTATGAGTCTATGATTCTATGTTCATGTCCAGACAGGTCCCCATGAAGTTACCAGGGGAAGCAGAATCCACAGGCAAAACTCAGACCATGATGTCAAAGGTTTTTGCAGGCTCAGTGTGCAATTCCTACCAGCTTCCAGTGTGCTTAGTGTTAAACAGTCCTGCTAAAACCAGTGGGTCTACTCACATTCATAATCTTATTCACAGCTCTCCTAGCTGATGCACGACGGTGTCCTACTTTTAAAAGCCAGAAGAAATATCATCACTGTGGGGCTATGATTACAGAAGTGTAATGTAAAGAAGGAAGTGGTGTAAGAAGAGGGCCAGAGTGTTAGTACAAGTGCCTGTGAAACAAATTGGGAAAGCAGTACGCTGCTGTAAATCTTCAAGTCCAATGGCAGTAAAAGATGAAAGGAAATGTAATGCTTCAGTTAATTTGTTAAACATTGAGATTGCGATAGGACTTAGAAAGCAGCTGTGTTGGCCTTCACTGGGTTGTCAGTCTGGGAGCTCCAACAGCAACAAATACCCCAAGTAGAAGAAATTCCACCGTGCAAAAGCTCTTTTGCAGACTGCACAGAATCACTCTTCCAGAAAAGCTTTGGGAACCCAGGAGACACAACTCTGAAGCAGAAGCAATTCTGCCTAAGAAGCCTCCAAGCTCATCCTTCTCTGACCTATTTGTGAAAACTCCCCAAGGAAGGAAGCTCCACAAGCTCCCCAGGCAGCCTGTTTCACTGTTCTTACAGGGGTGTTTCGTCCAAACCAACTGCTGCTGAAGGTTTTGCAGCATCCCTCACCAGCTGCTGTGTGTCATGACTCTTAAACTTGGATTTGGGCTGGGGCATGAGGCTTTTTCAACGTTTCAAAAGGTAGCATGAAAAAAATTATCAGATCAAACTGAATGAATATACTGATTACCTCAGCTTTGGTCTCTGCTTCTTTTTATGTAATTCAGCATTGTTCATTCTCATGTTGAAGTCAGTATCTGATCATTTAGAAGATCTGTCTGGTAAGTAAGTTCATTTACTGATGTGTTCTGTTACTTCCACCTTTTGGGTCACTGTGGTCTCTCCCTTAATCCATACCTTACTTCAGAGCATCCAGACCTGTGTTAGGCTCCATGCAAACTGCTATGAATCAAATGCAGATGATATTGGTCTCTTGGGTCTGCCCTGTGCCAACCAAAGTGACAGACTACACAGCCACATTTTTATATTAAGCTCTAATTGTGATACACAAGGGAATTCGGTGGCCTGGTCAAAAATTGTCCTGAGGCTGGTGCCCTGGATCAGAGCAGTGATCTATCTAGCTCACTACCCTAGCTTTTTAGCACACAAGTCCCACTTACTTCAGAAGAAACCCGTTAAAATATCACACAATAGTCAGAGATGGATTGAATCAAGCTCTGCATTAAATTGCAGTGTTAAAACTAATTTTTAAAGACTGGATTATCCCAAAAGAGCAGGTCTTAGTAATAAACTGCTAAAATCTCAGAGAAAAAAAAAAATAATTAAGTAAAAATAGCTTTAATGTAGAAAATTATTTAGTACTGCTGGATAAAGGCAGCATTAGTAGGAGAAAGGTAGACTCCAGCTGTCACCCTTTCTGATCTCAGATCCAGATCCAAAGAAGAATTTGCATTGCTAACTGCTCTGTAGATATGGAAATGTCAGTGAAATCAGCAGGATCTCAGCACCCCAAATGGAAGGCAATCATGGCCTTATTCCTTCTACAGCAGCTCACCAAAGCCATATGGTTCACTTGGGCTTGGATGAATCCTGATTCAGAAAAGATTCATGCAGGTACTTAATTTTAAAACCCAGATGCACTGACCCCACTGAAGTTGGGCAGGGTCCTGCTCTTTATAATTATAAGATCCCGGGATCACAGGATGGCTGAGGTTGGAAAGAACCTCTGGGAGTCATCTGTTCAATCCTCCTGCTCATATGGGGCTATACAGAGTCTAATCCCTCCCTCTTCTCTGAGAGCCCTTTCCAGGGGCAAACTACTCATTCATACATCTTTGTGTGTGTCTTTAGCGCATCCTAAGGAGAATTCCTGCTCTTGCTATGAGAGTTTAATTCCAAACCTTCACAACAGAACAGACAAATAGGATCAGCTGTGGTAATTCAGAGGTTTTTGATGAGTTACCAGCCAAGGATGTCTGCATGAATCTGTCCTGTGGGAAGAATATGTTGTCAATACTAGGTTGAACTAAACTCTACTAGCAAACAGTCACCTTGTGAAGCAAGATCCATGAGAGGATTGTATTCATACCTGACCCTCAATACTATCTGTGGCAAGGATTAGAAATTAAAGGTATATAGTTTTGTGGGGTGGAATTCAGCTTCAGAGTCACAGGCAGAAACTTGGCTGTCCACATGTGCACTAGTAGTACAAACTCACATTCCAGTAAGCTTCAGGACCTGATTTTCTTGAACAAAAAGAACCGCCTACTGTTGGTTGACATGCTCCAGGGGATCCTGGAGATGCACACAGGGCTGGATGGAATGGCACTGCACTTGCAAGATGCCCTGAGAAGCATCAGAGGTCAAGCTTTGTCTCCTAAGCTGATATTCCAGAACACCTTGAACCGTGGCTACGTGATCACCTAGTGCAGGTACTTCCTGCTTTCTGAGATGCCTGTCTTCAGATAGAGCTCCAGAAGGTGACAGGTCTCTTTTACCACAACTCCAGAAGGTGACAGGTCCTTCACCACAACTGCCAATCCCATGCATATGTGTCAAACACACTACAGCATCTCAAATGGCACTTGACAAATGTGACAGAACAAATTATACCACTCTACTGGAGAGAAAATAGCAGTTCACACCTACTACTTTGGACAAGTTCTCCATGATGACATGAATGACATCACAGAGATGTCTGTTGCTATTTGAGTATAAAGAGGCTCCAGATGATGAGCTCACATATGGACCTTAATGTTGTACATATCTTAACATTTACAAATATGTAAGGGGTGAAAACCAGGAGGATGGAGCCAGCCTCTTCTTGGTGATGCCCAGAGACAGGACAAGGGGCAATGGGTGGAAGTTGAGGCATAGGAGGTTCCATGTGAACCTGATGAAGAATTTTTTCACTGTGAGGGTGACAGAGCACTGGAACAGGCTGACCAGGGAGGTTGTGGAGTCTCCCTCTCTGGAGATATTCAAGAACCATCTGGATGCATTCCAGTGTGATCTGCTCTAAGTGATCGTGCTCTGGCAGGGGGCTGGACCAGATGATCTTTTGTGATCCTTTCCAGCTCCTGACATTCTATGATTCTATATCTTCATCTGATCAGATGAGAAATGCTTCAAGACACACACTCCCTCATACTACAGGTGTTCTTCTGAGGGGTTTTATTCTTCCTGTATAAGTTTTTTTGCATGTCTGGTTTGCCCTTTAATATTCTTAACCATAAAAAAAATGTAGTGAGCAGAATGCTTTCTTATCAGCAAAGAATACAGCAGGTCATTTCAGGAGTGAAAGTCTTCACATTTTGCACGAGATACAGCTTGAGAATTTACTAAGTTAAGTTATCATCACAGGTGAAAGAGAGTTGGAATTAATATATCCCATAAATTGCAGAAATAAATTAAAGGATGAACATAAATAGAGTTAGGTGCTTCCTCACAGCCTTTGGCTACTAACATTGTATTTGCCAAAGCAAATACGAGCTTGATAGGATCCAGAAAATTGTTGTGAGTGAGGTGGCTAATTCTTGAATGGAAGGTTGGCAATGGAACAAATAATGACATCTCATCACTGGCTCGTCAAAATGGGCATTGCAATGTTGTAATGAAATTTGTAAATAACTAACATAAAACACTCTAATGAATTATCTATTCCAGGAATTAAATTCAACATAATTACCTAATCCTTCCTGCATGACCCACTCTTGATGTTTTTGTGAGTGTGGGGTTGTCTTAAGAGCAACAATCCTTCGGCGAGTAAGAGTGTCAGAGAAAGCAGCTCACAGCATACTTCCCTTGACTGACTTAGGTAAGTTTGGCATGGGCCTTTCTACACTAAAAATGGGGGGGGTGCCCCTAAGGGATGAGAGATAATTACCAAGGAGAATGAATGGCAAGTTAACCACGGTTTAAATGTAATGAATAACATTAATTTTACTGAGTAGAACGAGAGGAAAAAAGAAAAAAAAAGATAGAGAATGAGATTTTTGGGGTTGTGGGTTTGGTTGGGGTTTTGGTTTTTTTGTGTTTTTGCTTGTTTGTTTGTTTGGGTTTTGTGGGGGGTTTTGTTGTTGTTTGTTTTGTTTTGGTTTTTTCCACTTTTCTATGGTTTAAAGCTAGTGACTTAATTGCAAATTGTAAATAAAAGTTTTCCAGACAGAGAGAGAGTTCAGGGGATGGACTCCAACGGGGCTGAATGGAACATCACAGGACCACGTAGGATCACAGATTGTTAAGGGTTGGAAGGGACTGAAGGAGATCATCGAGTCCAACTCCCCTGTCAAAGCAGGACCATACAACCTAGCTCAGGTCACAGAACATATCCAGACAGGCCTTGCAAGTCTCTAGAGAAGGAGACTCCACAGCCTCTCTGGGGAGCCTGTTCCAGTGCTCTGTGCCCCTTACAGTAAAGAAATCCCCCCTTGTGTTGAGCTCCTGTGCTGCAGCTTACATCCACGGCTCCTTGTCCTATCACAAGGAGCAAGCGAGAAGAGCCTGTCCTCCCAACTCCTGATCCCCAGCCCTCGGGTATTTATAAATGTTTATTAAATTTCCTCTCAGTCTTCTCCAGACTAAAAAGCCCCAGGTCCCTCAGCCTCTCCTCATCAGGCAGTGCTCCAGTCTCCTAATCATCCTCATAGCCTCCTGCTGGACCCTCTCCAGCAGATCCCTGTCCCTCTTAAGCTGGGGACCCCGAAACTGAATGTAGTATTCAAAATGAAGTCTCACCAGGGCAGAGTAGAGGGGGAGGAGAACCTCCCTCGATCTGCTGGACACATTCTTAATACCCCTCAGGATCCCATTGGCCTTCTTGGCCACAAGGGCACATTGCTGTCCCATGGATGTTCTCCACCAGCACTCCCAGGTCCCTCTCCACAGGGCTGCTCTCCAGCAGATCACCTCCCAACCTGTACTGGTGCAGTTTATTATTCCTCCCCAGGTGCAGGACTCTGCATTTGTATATAAAAGACATATTCATCCTATTTCATTGGCTTGTTATTTTTCTATATAGTTGAGAGTTCAGAGTATTCTTGCTCTCTTGCTTGCTTCTTTGTCCCACTATTTCTCCCTTTGGCCGTGCCTGCTCTGCACCTATCATCATTTGGGTTACTGGTAAGAGGAGAGAAATAATATTGTGGTAGCTTGGGCTGTGCCAGGGGAGTGCCTGGGCTTTTTCCAGAGTGGGGTAACTGGGCTATTGTCAGTTTTATATATATATAGATTTTATATATATATATATATATATTTGTACACGTTTATTACACTTTATATTTAGCTTACTTCTGTAAATATTAATTTCATTTTACTTCCAAACTCTGAGTAGTGTGGTAATTTACTTTTTGGGAGTAAATCCCAAACTCTGAGTGGTGTAAAACCACTGCACATTCCTAAACCAGGGAGACACAGGCTTATCACACCATAGAATCACAGAATGGTTTAGATTGGAAATGACCTCAAAGATCATCCAGTTCCAACCCCCTTGTGCCATAGGCAGGGACATCTCCCCCTAGAGCAGGTTGCTCAAGGCCTCATCCAACCTGGCCTTCAACACCTCCAGGGAGGGAGCAGACACAACCTCCCTGGGCAACCTTTGCCAGTGTCTCACCACCCTCACTAGAAAAAACTTCCTCCTGACATCCACCTTAGATCTCCCCTCTGCCAGTTTAAACCCATTACCCCTTGTCCTGTCATTACAAGACCTTGTAAATAGTCCCTCCCCAGCCCTCCTGTAGGCCCCCTTCAGATACTGGAAGGCTACTATAAGGTCTCCTCGAAGCCTTCTCTTCTCCAGGCTGAAAAGCCCCAACTCTCTCAGCCTGTCCTCATAGCAGAGCTGCTCCAGCCCTCTGATCATCTTTGTGGCCCTCCTCCAGACTCTCTCCAGCAGTTCCATGTCCTTCCTGTGCTGGGGGCTCCAGATCTGCACACAGTCCTCCAGATGGGGTCTGACAAGAGCAGAGTAAAGGGGCAGAATCCCCTCCCTTGCCCTGATGGCAACACTTCTCTTAATGCCGCCCAGGACACAGTTTTGCTGTAGAAGGAGAAAGGCTCGGCAGTGCGCAATTGCTGGAGAGTAGTAAGTGCCCTGTTCTTAATCTCCCTCATGTGAAAATGAAAGTAAAGGAAAGCCAGGGGAAGAAAATGGGACACAGAGGACTGTACTTTCGAAGTGTGGCTCTTAAGCTGTCACCCATTACAAGACCCATGCACATTAGACCCATTTATATCACATTTACACTTGCAGATTGAAGGCCTCTGGTGCAGTAACTGTTCCTTTTACACCAGCACAGCACTGACACCTGAGGACATCATGGCCCTGCAAGGAGCAGAGACTGCTCTGAGAGTGCTTGGGTTTGCTTTCACAAGAATTAAACCAAACTCCACTGTCAATCAGGCAGGTTCCACCTGTTGTGCACGAGATGTTTGTCCATGCATCACTAAACCAAATCCTGCAGTTCTGGTGGGTCAAGTCTCTGCTGGTTCAGTTGGGTTTGTTTCCCTCTCGCAGTTCCAGAACATGCAGTCCAAAACAGCACCTCTCCTGGTGGCAAACCAGAGTACCAACATGGAGCTCCAGCAGCTGCTTCACAAGCTGTTGAGAACGAATTACCACCATTTGCAGCACAGGATATTACAGTAGAATGCCTTCATTTTAAGAAAAAAAAAAAAAGTCTTTAGTACATCAGGCTGTAATTCATGGCAGCTCAGCTGCTGCTCCATGGATGACTGAGCCGTCCCTGCAGAAAATTACAGGAGTTATTCCAACTGTTTGAAAATAAGCTGGACACCAGGAGAGATAGCTCTGCCCTATCAAAACAAAAGAAACCAAACCAATCAAACAAAAAAAGCCACGGTGAGACAAATCCACATTTCAGACACAAAATATGACTGGGAAAAGAAATATTCAAGATTTGCATTGACAAACAATGGAAATTAAGTAACAAACGTGATTTAAAAAACCCCAAAAAAACAACAAAACAAAAAAAAAAAGCCATGGTGAGACATCTTCCTGCACAAATTCACATTTCAGACATGGAAAGTGACTGGGAAAAGAAATATTCGAGATTTATATTGACAAACAATGGAAAATAAGTAACAAACACGAGCAAAAAAACCCAAATAAACAAAAAGCCATGGCAAGATATCTTCCTGCACAAATTCACATTTCAGACATGGAAAGTGACTGGGAAAAGAAATATTCAAGATTTATATTGACAAACAATGGAAAATAAGTAACAAATATTGTCCAAAAACCCCAAATAAACAAACAAACAAACAAAAAAGCCATGGTGAGACATCTTCCTGCACAAATTCACATTTCAGACACGAAAACTGACTGGGAAAAGATATATTCAAGATTTATATTGACAAACAATGGAAAATAAGTAACAAACATGATCAAAATAACCCCAAACAAACAAAAAGCCACGGTGAGACATCTTTCTGCACAAATTCACATTTCAGGCACAAAAAGTGACTGGGAAAAGAAAGATTTGAGATTTATATTGACAAACAATGAAAAATAAGTAACAAATATGGTCCAAAAAACCCAAACAAACA
Source organism: Psilopogon haemacephalus (assembly GCA_013396835.1). Classification (NCBI taxonomy): domain Eukaryota; kingdom Metazoa; phylum Chordata; class Aves; order Piciformes; family Megalaimidae; genus Psilopogon; species Psilopogon haemacephalus. Next base: position 159,163 of record VWZI01001483.1, read on the forward strand.
AACAAAACCATGGTGAGATATCTTCCCACACAAATTCACATTTCAGACATGAAAAGTGACTGGGAAAAGAAATATTCGAGATTTATATTGACAAACAATGGAAAATAAGTAACAAACGTGATAAAAAAAAACCCAAACAAACAAACAAACAAAAAAAACCGTGGTGATACATCTTCCTGCACAAATTCACATTTCAGACATGAAAAGTGACTGGGAAAAGAAATATTCAAGATTTATATTTACAAACAACGGAAAATAAGTAACAAATGTGATATCCAAAAAACCATCTAACCAAATAAAAAAAAGCTATGCTGAGACATCTTCTTGCACAAATTCACATTTCAGACATGGAACGTGACTGGGAAAAAAATATTTGAGATTTATATTGACAAACAATGGAAAATAAGTAACAAATATGGTCAAAACCACAAACAGACAAACAAACAAAAACCCATGGTGAGACATCTTCCTGCACAAATTCACATTTCAGACACGAAAAGTGACTGGAAAAATAAATATTCGAGATTTATATTGACAAACAACGGAAAATAAGTAACAAACAGAATTTTAGAATCATAGAATCAGTCAGGGTTGGAAGGGACCACAAGGATCATCCAGTTCAAATCCCCCTGCCATGCCCAGGGACATCCTACCCTAGATCAGGCTGCTCACAGCCTCATCCAGCCTTGCCTTAAACACCTCCATGGATGTGGCCCCAACCAGGTGTGTACACATCTGAGATGGCAGAAGGCATAATCTATCTGTGTTACAGGGAAAAGTGCTTGGAGGAGATATTTTTAGTTGGAAACTTAGACTATGGAAAGATGAGTCTTGGGCATATATTGCTCACTAAGCTCAGTGAAGTTCTCTTGGATAAAGTAGCCAGTGAGAGAATCCCTGAACACATTCCACTTTGGCTTCTACCTACCACAACCAACCTCACAGCTAATTCTTCTGCACCCCTCACTCCACCAGAGCCTTTACTAAATAACTTTAAGTACATAATTATCCTCCTCCCATTTATGTATTTAACAAACACTTAAGTTTTGCTGGAGCAGGTCCCCTAGTAAGAATAATCACAGATACAGCAGTAGACAACATAATTCTTTGCAGCGAGGCCCCTCACAGGAAGGGTCCTTTTTCAGAGTGAGGCATGAGTCAAACTTGCTCAAACCTCTCTAAGTTCTCACACAGAATGGTGGGATTCAGTTCATCTAATGGGAGTTACTTCTGATATAGGTATTGACCTCTACTCACTACCTCAACTGCCTTTATAGGAAATGAAGAGAAACATCATATAGAATCAGTCAGGGTTGGAAGGGACCACAAGGATCATCTAGTTCCAACCCTCCTGCCATGGCCAGGGACACCCTACCCTAGATCTGGCTGGACACAGCCTCATCCAGCCTGGCCTTAAACATCTCTAGGGATGGGGCCTCAACCACCCCCCTGGGCAACCCATTCCAGGCTCTCACCACTCTCATGCTGAAGAACTTCCTTCTCACATCCAGTCTGAATCTCCCCACCTCCAGCTTTGCTCCATTCCCCCTACCTGTCACTACCTGATAGCTTTTTTGGAGGCCCCCTTGAGATCCTGGAAGGCCACAATAAGGTCACCTGGGAGCCTCCTCTTCTTCAGACTGAACATCCCCAACTCTTTCAATCTATCCTCATAGGAGAGGTGCTCCAGCCCTCTGAGCATCCTCATGGCCTCTTGAACTGCTCTTCATCTAATCTCTCTAGAGCTCTGTCTGGAGGATTCATGATACAAGTTGTTCTGTAGTATTCAGCTGACTATATAGGGGCCAGCTTGGGTTAGACACAGTGGGTTTAGGGGATAAATCCTTCCTCCTGTCTGCAAAAGGCAGGGACTGTCCTTCTCCCCAGGCCCTTACAGAGGAGCTGAGGCCAAATGCAACCGTAGGAGCCATGAGAAACCCTAGCCCAGCTCGTTTAAACACAGAGCTGCCACACTGCTTTCTGGGGCAGAATGCGAGCAAAAATTCCTACCTCTTCATAAAAGCCACTCTAAAGCTCAAGAGAAACCATCGGAGCCCCGTCTCAAATGAGAGTTAATCCTCTTCCTGGATGTACAAGACAACAGCTCCACAAGAGGGCCCCCAGGCAACAGCAGAGCCCGGGAGACAACTGTCCCCTTATACTGACCACCCACTGCTGAAATGGAGTCATCCCCTCCTCCTGTCTTCTTTCCCCAGACCTTGGTCCTGTGACAGTTCCAGAAAGTGTCTTCTCCATTCTCACCTGACAGAGAAATGGTAACTGATGCCACCACGTGTCACAGCTCTGCATTTAGTGTTCACATCTTCAGGAGGCACTGAGCAGCCCGCCTATAATGTTTGCATGGAGAAGACAGGGAAAGGACATCTTGAGAGCAGTGATGGTGAAACTAGTTTGACTTACCCCCAAGGACTCCCATACCTCAAACTAGCCCTTGAGAGACAGCAAGAAACCATCCAGCAGCCCCAGTCATTAGTGGGGACGCAGTACCTACTGCAATACCAACGTCTTGAGAGAGGATCCCAAAGACAAGCAAGAAAATAAGTCTCTAACTATGGTTTTCTTCGGCACAAGGCTTACCACTGTGATTGTCAGGGCACAGGCTGAAGAAGATTGAGCTAAGTATGCATATCCATGGCTTTGGTGGATGCTTGACTGAAGGAGACGTCCCAATGGGAATGACTTGGTATATCAGATATAGACATATATATATATATCTTTACACAGATATCTCCCCCTTTACTCTGCCCTTGTCAGACTCCACCTGGAGTACTGTGTGCAGCTCTGGAGCCCCCAGCACAAGAAGGACATGGAACTGTTGGAGAGAGTCCAGAGGAGGGCCACAAAGATGATCAGAGGGCTGGAGCAGCTCTGCTATGAGGACAGGCTGAGAGAGTTGGGGCTTTTCAGCCTGGAGAAGGCTTCGAGGAGACCTTATAGTAGCCTTCCAGTATCTGAAGGGGGCCTACAGGAGGGCTGGGGAGGGACTATTCACAAGGTTTTGTAATGATAGGATGAGGGGGAATGATTTTAAACTGGGGGAGGGGAGATTTAAATTGGATATAAGGAGGAAGTTCTTCACAGTAAGGGTGGTGAGACACTGGCACAGGTTGCCCAGGGAGGTTGTGGCTACTACATCCCTGGAGGTGTTCAAGGCCAGGTTGGAACAGGAGCAACCTGTTGTAGTGGGAGGTGTCCCTGCCTATGGCAGGGGGTCGGAACTGGATGATCTTTGAGTTCTCTTCCAACCTAAAACATTCTATGATTCTATGATTCTATGATCTTTAACATTGCAAATGATGTGGGTTTTGTCCACCAACCTCTCGCTGAGTTCCTGCTTCCAAGTGAGCTTATTCTACTTTGAATCATGTTTACCTTTCTTTACTGAAGTTGTTTTGTTCTAAAATGGTTTAACTTGCTTGCAGCTTCTGTCAGCAGAGCAAGACTCAGGTTTCCTTGAGTGTGGTAACTAATGACTATTGTAAAAGACAAAGTGCAAACAGCTAAAGCAGAGAGCAGTATTCTCTTTCCTCTTATTACTGGAGAACTGAGATCCAAAGAGATCAGCTAAACAGTATGTAGTGGGTTTGCAGTTACCTGCCTCCCCACCTTTATAAACCCCAGCTAAAACTCACAAAAAAAAAAAACCTGGAAGCTTCACATTTACAGCAATGCAAATATACAAGCAAATATTTACAAGATATAACAGATATTTACAGATATATACAGTGCAAATGTAATACAGACACCACACCCCTCCTGGAAACCAAAATCCCCAAGAAAGAGTAACCAAACTTCCCGCTACCACCTTTCCCCCATTCCCCAGCCTTATCTCACCACCTGATGATGTTGCAGGTAAGCTGAAGATCAGAGAGATTAGTGGTAGGAGAAAAGTTAGTGGTTTTACTCTGAATTAGGTAAGAGACAGAGAGACAAAGAGAAAGCAGCTGCAGCCAGACACAGACCGAAGCAGACTGTTAATCTCATTGTTTGGAGAACATCTCTTAAAACAATTTTTTTTTTCTTCTCAGTAAAACTTGGTGAAGTGACACACACTGTGTTTAACTCTCCCTCAGCCAATAGTCTAATTTCTCACTCAGATTCTCCAAACCAACACACAGTATCACAAGTGAAGTCTGGAGTGACTGACATAACTCATTCCTCTGCAGCACCCTAGCTAGAGCAAGGACTGCCACCCACTCAGTTTCAGCTTGGCTTGTGGGGTGTAGTGCTTTAAGCAGTTACCTGCCCCCCCGCCTTTTGAAATAAACTCTGGCTAGGACTCAGAACACTGGAAGTTGGTAAATGAAGCTTTATATTTACAGCTTTGCACAATATACAAGCAAATATTTACAAGGTATAACAGATATTTACAGATATATACAATGAAAAGGTAATACAGAAACACCACAGCCCTCCCAGAGACCAAAATCCCCAAGAGGGGTAACCAACCACCCCTACCACCTTTCCTCCCCTTCCCCAATCTTATCTCACCACCTGTTGATGCTGCAGATAGGCAGAGGTAAATCGGCCAGGGGGGTTAGCAGTAGGAAAGAAGTTAGTAGAATTACTGAGAATTAGCTACCAAGGCAGAGAGACAAAGGAACCATGCAAGAGAAGCAGCCACAGCCAAGAGCAGCCTGAAACCATCTGACCTATCTATATTTGGGTTTACAATTCTTAAAACAACTTTTCTTTTTTTCTTTCTCAGTAAAGCTCTGGGTGAAGTGACATACTGTGTTTTCCTCTCTCAGCCAATAGTCTAATTTATCACTCATATTCTCCAATTAGTTCAAACCAGCACATGGGGTTTTGCAATTGTTGGTGTAAGAGCTGAATCTTCTGGTGAGAGTTGTGATGTCAGCTTGGGCTGCATTGGCATTGCTGTGCTTTAGTCAGATAGGGATGTGGCTATGATATCTCCACTAGAAACTGTTTTCTAGTATGTCCTAGCCTGGTTGGGTTCTTCATCAAGTCATGCCAAACACCCTCAGTGCAGATTGCTTAACAGCTGCCAGGTTCAGATGCAGTCTAGCTTAGATGCTAAGGAGATGTCCAAGTAGTTTGTGAAGCTTGTGCAGGGAAGCAGATACTGCACTTTCCTCAGGTCAGTGCAGAATTCACTCCTCCTTCCAAGCAGCTGCAGAGGTGATGAAAGGCTTCTGGAGAGCAAGTGCTCTGTAGAGGACTTCCAGGTATCTCCCCTGTGAGCAGGGGGCCCATCTCAAGCAGTAAGAGCACATGTGAACAGCTGCCATGGGAAGAAACTGTTCAAGTCATGAGGTTTGTTTTCAATTCTTTCCCCAAACTCAGCTCCATATGTTGCTACATTTTTCCAGCCTCTGCAAAGTGATTCATGTGGCATGTTGCCTAACATTGCATGAAGTGTGCCCATACGAGGCCTTAGGAGTGAACGGGAAGAGCTCTGCAAAAAGGCAGGTCCCACCTCTGCAAGGGCAAAGAAGGAATAACATCAGGAGCTTTCAATGCTCTTCACCAGGAGAGTGGTGAGAGCCTGGAATGGGTTGCCCAGGGAGGTGGTTGGGACCCCATCCCTGGAGGTGCTTAAGGCCAGGATGGATGAGGCTGTGGCCAGCCTGATCTAGGGTAGGGTGTCCCTGCCCATGGCAGGTTGGGGGTTGGAACTAGCTGATCCTTGTGGATCTATGAGTGATTTTATCTATGATTCCTGCCTTTCTTCAGCTAAGTACAGAAATCCCACAGGTTTTGTACTTCTGGCCCATGCTGCCTCAAAGCAAACCCACTTTGAAGTTCCCATTCCTTCTGCAGCTCCAGCCACATACCCAGTTGTGCCAAGACACCGTAACTCTGACAGGAAGCTCTGTCCTGTTGGCCATGAATGCCTTGCAAATAACCCTCTGGTGTCTTTGGCCCAGCACCATCCCCAGGTTCTCCCGCATAGATCTCTTTGTCTGAGATTTACAGAGCAACATGATCCTAGTGGCATCCTCTGTCCAGAAACATAATTGCAAACTCTCGATTGATTTTGTGCCAAAAAGATATGCCATAAAACTCGAGATGGCTGTTAATGAGAAAGATGCCAGCAGTAAAACCCATAGAAGTCTGCTCATAAACACAAGCAAGAGTTAGGACGGTGGGAGAGTGTAGTGGGTTTGGCAGATATTTACAGATATATACAGTGAAAAGGTAATACAGACACCACAGCCCTCCCAGAGACCAAAATCCCCAAGAGAGGGTAACCAAACCCCCCCTACCACCTTTCCCCCCTTCCCCAGCCTTATCTCACCACCTGTTGATACTGCAGATAAGCTGAAGATCAGCCAGAGAGATTAGTGGCAAGAAGGAGTTAGCAATTTTAGTAATTTTACTCTGAATTAGCTACCAAGGAGAAATAAAAAGGGATCATGCCAGAGAAGCAGCCGCTTCCAGACACAGGCAGAAGCAAACTGCTAATCTGGTTGTTTTGAGAACAGTTCTTAAAACAACTTTTTTCTTCTCAGTAAAACTTGGTGAAGTGACACACTGTGTTTAACTCTCTCTCAGCCAATAGTCTAATTTTTCACTTAAATTCTCCAATTAGCTCAAACCAACACATGAAACCCTGTGCGTTGTTTACTTGGGGTGATTTTGCTGTTGCTTGGAGCTCTAGAGTGTAATAAACTTTTACATAAACCACTTGTAAGGCTCCACCACATAATTCCATCTTGAATGTAATCATCTGTACTTTCTCCAGAGCACAAGTGGTTTGAGTAACTGGAAGGAGTATTTGGGACTCAGCGACTCAGTCCTAGGTTCTATTGCTTGAGCAGCAGCATGAGTATATGTTAAAGGTATGTCAGCTCCAGGGGAGACAGCAAGACTGACGGAGTTTGATCCCCACTAAGATCACATCCTGGAGGTTGGAGGGAGTGCTGTGCTTGTCGGCTGAACTTGAGTTCAAGTTGAGCCATAAAAATCTGCATTCTGAGGTGACTGTCACTCTGGGCAAGGAGAGAGCAGTGACTGCTGCACACTTTAACTTTTGAAAGGATTTTGCTGTGGTCTCCCCTTACTCTGCTCTTGTCAGATCCCACCTGTGGTGGAATGCTGTGTGCAGCTCTGGAGCCCCAAACACAAGAAGGACATGGGACTGTTGGAGCAAGTCCAGAGGAGGGCCACAAAGATCCTCAGAGTGCTGGAGCAGCTCTGCTATGAGGACAGGCTGAGAGAGTTGGGGCTCTGCAGCCCAGAGAAGAGAAGGCTTAGAGGAGACCTTATAGTAGCCTTCCAGTATCTGAAAGCAGCTGAAGCACCAACCCATAAGTCATCCCAAAATTGACATATAGCTACATAGGGAACTTCCAGACCTCTTTTCAAGGAGTGTTTTGGCAAAAGATTAAATGCTATGTGTGGGCAGATGGATGGCATGGAACCATCCAGCCAAGGCAAGGAAACCCACATGACCACTGAGCCTGCACTGCAGCCCCCCTAGTTGGTGGGAAGAAAGCATTGGAGCAAACAAAAGAAACATGTTCAGAGTACCAGAGAAGCATCCCATGCATGTCAGGAGAAAAGGCTGAGTCCTTCCCCGCTCACAGCTTGGAACTACCAGAGGAAAAAGGCTTCTCACAAGAGAACACAAGACCTCAGCATTTCCCACCACCTGGACAGACATCTGTGAATCCCAGCCTTGGGCTCCCACACCCACCATGAATTTCCAGATAAGAGCTGTGAGTTTCCAGCATAGCAGGTCACCTAAAAACATGGTTTTCAGGTACATGGCCATGCAGCATTTGAGTAGTGGTGTCGAACCTGAAGATTTCTGTCTTTTTAATCCACCTGTAAATGGGGACTACAGTATTGAATTCCCTTCATAATGATCCTGAGAGAACATGGGGCTTGAGGTCAGACAAAGCTGCACACATCATCCCCATATATGAGGCATCAGTTCCTGCTAAGGGGATGGGGTAGAGTTTTAGGTGCTAAAACAAAATTAGGAGGAAGGAAGGTAAAATCTACCCCTTTGCACTCTCTGAAATATAGCATTGACTGAATTATCAAATAAATTACTTATTTAAGGCAACAAGTTCAGTCATTTAATTACAGTGATGACAATCATAACATGACAGTTAGGGATCTGTTGACTTTTATACTATAATCTTTATGCTATACAAAGAGGGGGTGGGGGCTTGGGCATGGGGGAAGAAAAGAAAGAAAGAAAAGGAAGGAAGGAAGGAAGGAAGGAAGGAAGGAAGGAAGGAAGGAAGGAAGGTAGGAAGAAAGAAAGAAAGAAAGAAAGAAAGAAAGAAAGAAAGAAAGAAAGAAAGAAAGAAAGAAAGAAAGAAAGAAAGAAAAA
>VWZI01001484.1:1095-15366 GCA_013396835.1 Psilopogon haemacephalus
GAATACTGTGTGCAATTCTGGAGCCCCCAGCACAAGAAGGACATGGAACTGTTGGAGAGAGTTCAGAGGAGGGCCACGAAGATGATCAGAGGGCTGGAGCACCTCTGCTATGAGGACAGGCTGAGAGAGTTGGGGCTTTTCAGCCTGGAGAAGAGGAGACCTTATAGCAACCTTCCAGTATCTGAAGGGGGCCTACAGGAGGGCTGGGGAGGGACTATTCACAAGATCTTGTAATGACAGGATGAGGGGGAATGGGTTCAAACTGGTAGAGGGGAGATTTAAATGGGATGTTAGGAGAAGTTCTTCACAGTGAGGGTGGTGAGACACTGGGAACAGGTTGCCCAGGGAGGTTGTGGCTGATTCCCCCCTGGAGGTGTTCAAGGCCAGGCTGGATGAGGTCTTGAGCGTTCTGATCTAGTGGGAGGTGTCCCTGGCTATGGCGGGGGGTTGGAACTGGATGACCTTTGAGGTCTCTTCCAACCTAAACCATTCTATGAGTAGTCCTTCAAGCTTCAGATCAGAACCTAAGAAAGCAAGTGGTCTTGTCTATGTGCTCAGCAATATTATTAGATTAGCAGTGAAGCTGTTATTGCTATCTCAGCACATTGTGGGATAGAAAAACCTTCAACTGATTTCTTCTCTCATGGTTGCATATGGCAAGTGGGATAGGGAGGATCTATTCCCATGTCTTATCCTCCCTGACTGTGTCTGGGCTCAGGATGTCTGTGGTGCTTAAGGGGTCCAGTTCATCCAGACACTGAAGAAGGCTGCCCAGGGAGGTGGTTAAGTCACCGACTCTGGATGTGTTTAAAAGTCGTTTGGATGTGGTGCTTGGGGACATGGTTTAGGGTGAACCTTGTAGAGCAGGGTTATCAGTTGAACTTGGTGATCCTGAGGGTCTTTTGAACCTGAATGTTTCTGTGATTCTGTGATTCCCACAGAGGCAGTGGCAGTCTGTGGGAGCTTCCCCTCCTATGCCAGCAATACCGAAGCCCAGGTATGGCCACATAACTCCTGCTCCAGTGCTCACTTCACTTTGGTTTCTGCAGTGCTTTGAACAATGGAAACAGAATAGATGCAAAATGACAGGAAAATGGCATTTTGGAGGGAGTCTGTTCCTCTTCCTTACCCTGGTGTCCTTGTCCTGTGCCTTATCACTTCAGCACTGTATCCTGTAGCACACCATGCATTCTGGACATGCTTCTCCAGCACAGGTATGTGTTTCCAAACATACATAAATATGTGGCCTTAAGGACTCTCTTCAACATGCTGTGAGAGCTGAGTGCAGAAAAAGCCTTGGCCACCCAGTCACTTACCCTTAGTGGCACCATGGCAGCCTGCAGCCACCTCTGCATTGCTCACCATGCACCGCAGCTGGCACGTGCATTGTCGTCTTGTGGCTGGAAGCCATTGGACTTGCACACAGAATATACTCAGGGCTTTCCTCAATGCAATAAAGCAGTTGAAAATGAATATGAGAGCCAAAGCATACAACTGGCATGAGACAATGTGTCTCTGGGCATCCAACTAGTTAAGCAGAGGCAGTGACCCATATAATCTGTCAATCTAAGTGTGCATGGCTCCCATGAAGTTTTTCCAAAAGGGCATTTTCAGATGAACAAAAAAGTCTCTCTAGCTCTTAAGTGGCAGAGCTATATTACACCTTATCATATTTTTTTTTCCCTATTTTTCCCCCTTTTTGTATTTTCCCTGGGGAAAAAAATATTTTTAAGAGAAAGCAGCAGGAAATTTCCAGTTGACTCAGCTCTAGAGAAATTCCCCCAAGATCACATTTCTTTTTATTCTGCTCTACATCCCAATATATATATAGACTGTGTATTTGCTCAGTGTCTGTGCTCCTGCAAGTTCACTGTTATGAGGGCTAATCTGTTTAATAATTCATCTCTAATTGCAATGACTATTCAGCTGTTCAGGTCAGATTTTTACCTTCTAAAGCCATTCCACATATTTGCTTAGGTGATCCCTTCTGCTCTTACTAGCCTGAAGAATTTACCATTGACCTGATCAGTTTGCATATTCTTTTGCTCAGATTTGTTGAGACTTCAAGGGCAGAATATTTTAAGGATAGAATTTTCTTCCTCTTTTTGGATGGAGCTAGGATGAAAGTAGAAATTGTTGCACCTGGTAAGAATTGTATTTCAAATATATTGCAATTGAGTTGGGTTGGCCTATAAATAGTAAGCAGAATGTGCTCAGTGTTTGAAGACTGCAACTACACTTTCACGGAAGTGTGTTTTTTTTGTTTTTTTTTTTTTTAAAGTCAGTGGCTCCGTGGAGAGGTAGGAGGTAAGATTTTGACAGCCAGAAGCCCTCTCCTATGCACTGGATACAAACCTGGAAAGAATCATAGGATGGTTTAGGTTGGAAGAGACCTTAAAGATCATCCAGTTCCAACCCCCCACAATAGGCAGGGACACCTCCCACTAGATCAGGACGCTCAAGACCTCATCCAGCCTGGCCTTGAACACATCCAGGGAGGGAGCAGACACAACCTCCCTGGGCAACCTGTTCCAGTGCCTCGCCACCCTCACTGTGAAGAATTTCTTCCTAACATCCCGTTCAAATCTTCCCTGCACCAATTTGAACCCATTCCCCCTCGTCCTGTCATTACAAGACCTTCTGAATAGTCCCTCCCTAGCCCTCCTGTAGGCCCCCTTCAGATACTGGTAGGCTGCTATAAGGTCTCCTCGAAGCCTTCTCTTCTCCAGGCTGAAAAGCCCCAACTCTCTCAGCCTGTCCTCATAGCAGAGATGCTCCAGCCCTCTGATCATCTTTGTGGCCCTCCTCTGGACTCGCTCTAACACTTCCATGTCCTTCCTGTGCTGGGGGCTCCAGAACTGCACACAGTACTCCAGGTGGGGTCTGAGGAGAGCAAAGGGGGAGAATCACCTCCCTTGCCCTGCTCGTAATGCAGCCCAGGACACGGTTGGCTGTCTGAGCTGTGTGTGCACACTGTTGGCTCAACAGTGAAGAAAGAACTGAAAGAACTCAGGTCAAAAGCAGTTTAGCTTTAGATCCATTCAAGGGCATAGTACTGGGACATGGATTCTTGCACCCAGAGCAAGGGAAATTGCTGTTTCTCCTTGTTCAGCATTATCTTGCACAACTGAGAATTTTGAGTTTGGGCTTCCTTCTGAATAAGCCCTGAAATAATCTTAGTTTTACTTTTGTCTATATCATGTATCAATTTGTCATCATCTCTCTTGCTACAGGAAGAGGAATTTTACCATCCATATGTTCTAGATGGGGAATCTGGGATGTAGAAATAAGCCAGAGTGGAATCAAGCTTTCTGAGTTTCAGTCCATCATCTATTTATAAAAATCAAAAGTTTACCTGTCCTCTAAGCCTTCAGCAGCATAGGTCAGGCAGGTCAGGAAAGAGGTCAGTCAGACAACAAACGTTTTCAATAGAAAGAGAACACTGTGGTGGAAACACCGTTAGTTCAGTGATGTCTGAAGGCAGGAGACAAGAAGCGGTTGCCAGAACAGCCAAGAAGGAGATAAGACATTTAATATGGCATTCCCTGGATGCCAGGTTAGGGAAGAGAAAGAAAAAAAAAGACATCATCCTGAATGTGTTGTCAATTGTGTTTCAGTGCAGGAATCTTTGTGTTAGCTAACTTTGAAATGAATTCAATAAAACTAAGAAATGAGGTGCTTTCTGACCATACTGCTCAGCAGTAAACTGTTAAAATAATATCTTGATACATTCTCTGCCACAGTCATGGGTTAGGGTCACCAGTACAGGATCTCTTCCATCATCAAGCTGATCAGTAGTGCCATGATTTTTGTCTGATGACAGATAAATGCATAGGCACAGCTTGGTAGGTTAGACCAGTGCTCACTTTCTCCTTGCTCTTAGATAGTTCTGTTGATTTAATAATTAAACATGGCATGGTCATTGGATGGGCTACCTGCACATCGAGTCTGCCTTCAGAGAGAACAGTGACAACATGCCTGTGTTTTTTTTAATGCCCAGGACCTGTGTGAATTAAACAAACAAACAAACAAACAAACAAACAAACAAACAAACAAAACCCCCAGGAAATAGCAATTGAAATGGATAAGAAATTTTGTATATGAATGTCTTGAAGAACTGAAAAATAATTATGTAGCAGTGGCACTCGTAAGGATCCAGAAAGCCCTTTCCTAACCCTGATTGTTTTCCTAAATGTTGATGTTTTGCATTTTGAGACATTCCTGCCAAGGTGGTATCTGCTATATTTCCTGCAGAACATAATTACATCTTCACTGCAAAAAATGGCTTGAAACAGCAGCTGGACAGCAAAGACAACTAGTCCTTGAGATGCTACAGGTTGTTGTGGTCACTGGGAAATTAAGTGGTCTGGATCTTATTAAAACACTCAGTAAGGGATACTCTGTCACATGAAGATGGTACTAGGAAAACAAGAGACTAGACCAGGGATATCTGTTGGCTTACATGAATTTAAGGATCTAAAGTTACAAGAGCAGAGTATAAAATCTGCATGAAAATGTCTCTCAGGATCAGGTTATAGATGTATATTGTGACCTAGTCTTTAATTTTTAATTATTTTTCTCCCTATGTAGGTATTAGGTTTTTAGAGACTTTACAAAGCAGGCGGCCTTTTGTAAGCATAATGCCATTCAACGAGAGCTGCCAAGTTACAAGGAGTATAAAAAATTAATGCAAATACATACCAAGAAGATTGTCCCTATAGGATGACTTACAATTGCTATCTGTATGTAGTTATAATGCATTTTTCTTCTGACCAGGTGCTTCCTCTTCTCCCATAATCCAACTTTGAAAACATGTGGATGAAAGAGCTTCCATTTAGCTCTAAAATCACAGGCCTAATGAATTCTCATAGTCTTCTGAAGGACATGAAGTCAAAAGAATATTAACTAGAGGTCATTTCCACTGCCTTCATCATTTAATCACATAAGGAAGAGTGTCTGTTCTGGCCAAACTACAAGAACAGGCACAGCAGATGGGACTCAATTCTCAGCTCAGGCCCAAAGAGAATATTTTTAATTTTAAAAGTTATCTGTAGAACTGATTTTCCCTGAGTTTCAAGCACAGATGGGCAGCTAGTGGGGCTTTGCAAGTCCTTGTACTTTTAGAGAGCGACAGTGGGTTTGGTGCTTTTGGTGAGACCCACAAAGCTCTGGACAGATGTTTTGGGTGTGTGACTGGGTCCCAGGGAAAGATAAAATTGTAAAAGTTGGATTCTCAAGTTCGCCAGGGTGTCTAGATCTAGGGATAGATCTCCTTGTCACTTTCAGGTGTCTGAAGAGCATAGAAATTTTGCTATAGCCTATTCCCATGTGGTGAACCATTCCAGAGAGCTCATTCATGTTATAGGTAGCCAAAAATAGAGGGGTCGAGGGAGGCAAATGCTCCAGCTGACAGTTGCTGAGAGAAGTCAGAATGAAAGGACCATCCCAGGAGTTTGGTACCCACATAGCAGACATCCTCACTCAGTGTTGTGGTTGCAGCAATGGGTAGGAGATGAAGCGCATCCACGTACTCAGAAGTGCAGCTCCCTCAGCCTCTCCTCATAGGGCTGTGCTCTAGGCCCCTCACCAGCTTCGTCGCCCTTCTCTGGACACATTCCAGTACCTTATATTGCTTTTAAAATAGTGAGTTCTTACAAAACCATACCAACCTCAAAGCATTAAAAACCCCAATTTCCTGAGTTTGTAGTCCACATCTAGAATTCTGACTGCTTTTAACTTTTGCTGGTGAACTTAAATGACTTGAAATCTGCCCTCAGCTCTGGCACTAATGTGTCACTGATGAGGAGTAGTAACTGACAAAAGAGATAACCTGAATGCAGTCAGGACTGTGTTGCCTCAGCTAAAAATATGATTGACACTTATTATTGCTTGGAAAACTCAACAGCTCAAAAATGTGTGATAGGTAAACAGCAGGTTTTTTGATTGCATTCCCAAGCTGAAAAAGCAGCTTGCTGGGCAATTTTTGGCAGAAAACAACATAAACTTACTATTACACTTGCAAAAGCAAGTGAGAAACAGTGAAAGTCTACTGTTGCAGGAAAGCCACATGTAGACTAAGCTTCACTTGATCTCTGATCAAAAGTGGCATTTTGTATTTCAACAGATCTTTATTTTGCTAGATGTTTTTTTGCCTGTCATCTTCAGTTTCTTCTTGTTCAAAGCATCTTGCTGACACTTTCTAGTTGTTGGAAAAAAAAAAAAACAACTTCTGAAATCCCATCAGCATCTCTCACACTTTCATAGTTTACAGGGCTTGGTTGACAGTGTTGCTATAACATTGTCTTTTACATTGTTTTGCTGGTCTTTAGGTATGGAAAATGCTGAAGTCAAAATGTATGGTACTGTCCCTTGATGACCTTAGAGGACAAATTCAAAGTAAGATAGTCAGAGGGTTTTCTCAATTTTTTTTTTTCCCCTTATTCAATATAGCTCTAACACAAGAGTAAGTAAAAAACAACCAAGACAACATGCATGGATTTGGTGTGGGAAGGCAGACTTTTTTGGCTTAGAGGTATTCTACAGGTGATAGAAAAGGGAGAATCCCAAGGGTGGTAAAAGCCTCTTAGTCCCTTCTCAATAACCCAGTTTGTCATTAATCTCCTAGTTTCACTGTTGGGTTTCTGTAAGTGTATGAGAGTTCGGTGGAGAAGACCCTCATGAAGATCAACAAGGACATGTGGAGTAGGGTTCTGCATCTGAAAGCAAATAGCTCCCTGCACCAGTACAGGTTGGAGTATAACCTGTGGGAGAGCAGCTCTGCAGAGAAAGACCTGGGAGTGCTGCTGGAGTACAAGTTGCCTATGAGCCAGCAATGTGTCCTGTTGGCCAAGAAGGCCAGTGCTCTCCTGGGGTGCCTTAAGAAGAGTGACCAGCAGGTTGTGGGAGGTTCTCTTCCCCTTCTTCTCTGCCCTGGAGAGGTCATATCTGGAAGAATCTGATCTAGTTGGGGATGCCCCTGCTGACTGCATGTGGAATTGGACTAGATGAGTGTGGTGACCTCATCTAGGAACAGGTTGCCCAGGGAGGTTGTGGCTGCTCCCTCCCTGGAGGTGTTCAAGACCAGGTTGGATGAAGCCTTGGGCGACCTTCTAGGGGGCGGTATCTCTGCCTATGGCAGGGGGCTGGAACACGATGATCTTTGAGGTCCCTTCCAATCTAAACCGTTCTATGATTCTATGATATGGTCTCTTACTTCAAGGTAGATTTAGATTAGACATAAGGAAGAAGTTCTTTACTATGATGGTGGTAAGACGCTGGAATGGGTTGTCCAGACAAGTTGTGGATGCCGCATCCCTGAAACCGTTTAAGGCTGAGCTGGACGAGGCTTAGAGTGACTTGCTCTAATGGGTGCTGTCCCTACGTGTGGCAGGGGCAGTTGGAGCTAGATGATCTTTAAGATCCTTTCCAACTCAAGCCATTGTATGAGTCTAATGGCCTGCAGATCTCTCTCTGTCAAGTGAGTGCCCATACCACATAAAAAACCTTCCCAAGGATCTGAGCGTAGTGGCTCATACTGTCTGGAACATGCTGTTGACTTTAGCTAAGTCTGTTTTAGCTGTACCAAAAGACAGATTTTTTTTTTTTTGTTTTAACAGTTATTTTTATACTAAAAAAAGGAACCATAAGCTAATAAGGGTTTGCTGTGGCTTGTCACTCTGAAATGATCTCTTCTGAGTCCTGAATGTCAAAATGCATCACATTTTTGAACTGACATTTTGGGAGCATTATTTCTTCATGAAAAGTTTGAAGTAAATTTAACTTTCCATCTCTTTTTGGCGTGGAGCAAAACCCCTGAAGATTTTCAAACTGGGCAGCAAGTCTTCATTTCCGCTGTCATCATAATTTTGCTATTTATTTCTGGCTGTGTGATTTAGTTCTGACATGTCCCAGGATGAGAAGCCAGTAAAGATACAATGCTGTAAGTGACTGGAAAGGTGTGGATCTCGGATAACTCCCATTACAGGCTTAATGCTGTCATTGAGTCAGCTTTTCATGGTTACATCAATCCTTCAACTTTTTGTACTATTCTTTCCCTTTTGCTCTTATCCCTGTCAATAAGGACCTCTTTAGGGCAGCAAGTTGTTCAACACAACACTGACTCACAGTGCTGCTGTGACATGTAAACCTATGGAAATAGCATGAAGTGCTAAGTACATTAGTGAAGAAGGTAGGTCTCTTGACATAGAAAGAGCAGAAGTGTCCACAGGGCAGCAATGTGCCCTTGTGACCAAGAAGGCCAATGGGGTCCTGTGGTGAGTTAAGAAGTATGTCCAGCAGATCAAGGTAGGAGACCCTCTCTACTCTGCCCTGGTGAGACCTTACCTGGAATATTGAATCCAATTCTGGGCTCCTCAATTCAGGAGGGACAGGGATTTACTCAAAAGAGTCCAACAGAGGTCTAGGAAGACAATTAACGGGCTGAAGCATGTGTCCTATGAGGTGAGGCTGAGTGACCCAGAACTTTTTGGTCTGGTGAAGACTTAGAGGGGATCTAATCAATGTTTACAAATATCTGAGGGTTGGGTGTCAAGAGGTGGGGGGACAGGTTTTCTCAGTTGCACCCTGTGACAGGACAAAGGGCAATAGATGTAATCTACAGCACAGGAAGTTTGACCTGCACTAGATTCTATGGTCCTGCTCTGGCATGTGGGTTGGATTTCAAGATCTCCAGAGGCCCCTTCCCACCCCTAACATCCTGTGATCCTGTGAAATGCTTAGCACATCATCTTAGGAGATATAGCCACAGTAGAACATTTTCCTTCTCATTTGTTATCTCTATAACAGGACAATGTGGTGTCTGTCAGAAAAAGAGGCTCTGGGTACACTGCTTGTAAGATTGTCTTGCAGACTGACAATCCTGCTTCCTTATAGCAAATGCCAGCCCTATTAAAGATGGACTATACACAGATGAGGGGTTAAAAGCTTAGAAAAGATTTATTTAATGTTTTGCTGGAGGTGCATTGCCATTACTCAGCAACTGAATCCCAGCAAATCATGCCCAGACAGGCAGGATATGGACACTAAATACACCACTAGAAGAGGATGGCTCCTGCATCATCTAAAGCCTGTCCAAAACCCCAGGCTTTTGCCCTCAAACTCTTCATATATATTCAGTGAGTCATCAGGTGACAGGGTTGGAAACACTTCCTGTTAAAAACAGAGAGAAAGAAACGGATGTTTGACACAGGTTTGGCACTCTTAGTACTTAAACATGGTGATGACTGTGATGATTTAGCCTTGTGCTTTGACTTTGAAGATAGTGTACAGCCTCTTGACCACCTGTTACTGCAGGTGGTGTGGGGGAAAAGGAAGAGGGTGGCAAGAAGACCTTAAAGAAAATGTTTTCTTGGAGTCTGGCATGATTTTTTTTTTTTTCTTCAGACCAGTCTGTCAGGGCAGATAGGCTGGACAGAGGTCAGACAGGGTTTAGTGGTGCCACTGATGCATTTCTGCTGAAGACTAGGACTTTGCATGGTGGTTAGAGGTGAATTTAACCCCAGGTCCTCAGCATCTTTGTACTTGCATGATTAAAGCCCATCTCAGAGATTTGCAGCTTAAAGATGTCTGCGTATTGCGATGTACATCTGATGCCCTGTTGCATTTCAAGACTCTACTGCAAGGCAAAGTTCTTGGCAATGTCAGGGAGTCACTGCATGGAAAGGAAGCCAGTAAGAGGCTTGGATGTAAACCACTTTATCCATACATACCAGAGCAAGCCCTCAAATTTAGGCTAATTTAGCCTGAGACATTAGTTACTCAGTTGCTGTAGTGCAGGAGCCAGCTGTGTATTGCCTTTTCACTGATGTTTTAACAGCCCTGTTACTATTACACTAATAATATATTAAATCTAATTAATTTTCCCTGGTTGCCACCACCTGCTTCTGCTCAGATCAAGGGCTAATGAGCAGTTGACAGTAGTTAATGAGCTTCTTCAGCAAACATTAAAATTTCTTCTCTGACTAAAATTAGTTACCTCTTCTGGGCACCAGGCTCTGCCTTCCTGGGATATTTGGCACCATTAATTCCCCAGTATGGTGGGGAGGAATCATCTCCATCATCAAGAGACTGCAGCAGCAGGTGCCAGGGAGAACAGCTGTCTTGCACTGAGCAGGGTAGCTGTGCTGTTGTCCACAATTTTCCAGTCTGGCCTATAGACTAGTTAATCTGATCAGCCAACCAACTCAAGCATCTCGTGCTCTGAACTTGTGGTGTCACCCTCCTTGAAGTTTTGCAATGGTGTTGCTGGTGAGCCCTGCTCTGGTAGGGCTCTTATGACAATTATTCCTGCGTTGTCCAAGGTTTTTTGACAGCAAAGATTGCTGCTGAGGAAGAGGATCTGATGTGAACCCAGAGATTTAGGAACTCAATGACTGTTTTCACAGAACCACAGAAGTTTAGGGGCTGGAAGTGACCTCAAAATATCATCCAGTCCAACCCCTCTGCCAGAGCAGATTCACCTATATCAGATCACACACAAATGTGTCCAGGTGGGTTTTGAATATCTCCAGAGAGGGAGACTCAACAACTCCCCTGGGCAGCCTGTTCCAGTGTTCTGTCACCCTCACAGTGGAAAAAATCTTCCTCATGTTTACATGAAACTCCATATGCCTCAGTTTCCTCCCATTGACGCTTATCCTGTCATTGGGCATCACTGAGCAGAGCCTGGCTCCATGCTCTTGGCACTCACCCTTTATATATTTATAAACATGAATGAAGTCACCTCTCAGCCTCCTCCAAGCTAAAGAGCCCCAGGTCCCTCAGTCTCTCCTTATAAGGTGTTCCACCTCTGCTATGAGGACAGGCTGAAAGAGTTGGGGCTTTTCAGCCTGGAGAAGAGAAGGCTTCGAGGAGACCTTATAGCAGCCTACCAGTATCTGAGGGGGGCCTACTGGAGGGCTGGGGAGGGACTGTTCACAAGGTCTTGTAATGACAGAACGAGAGGGAATGGGTTCAAAGTGGCGGAGGGGAGATTTGAATGGGATGTTAGGAAGAAATTCTTCACAGTGAGGGTGGTGAGGCACTGGAACAGGTTTCCCAGGGAGGTTGTGTCTGCTCCCTCCCTGGATGTGTTCAAGGCCAGGCTGGATGAGGTCTTGAGCGTCCTGATCTAGTGGGAGGTGTCCCTGCCTGTGGCGGGGGGTTGGAACTGGATGATCTTTGAGGTCTCTTCCAACCTAGACCATTCTATGATTCTATGATTTTTGTGGCTCTTCACTGAACTCTTTCAAGAAGTTCTGTGAGGTCCTCCTTGAACTGAGGGACCCAGAACTGGACACAATATTCCATATCCAGCCTTACCAGGGCAGAGTAGATGGCAAGCAGAACCTCTCTTGACCTACTAACCACAGCCCTTCTAACACACCCCAGAATGACATTGGCCTTGTCACCTCCCCCCACAGGTGACAGAGACACCCAAGTGTCACTGCCTTGATTATAGTGAAAGGAATAACTTGCCAATGCCAGATAGGCACCTTTGAAAATCAGTATAAAATGATGTTCCCACTTAGCAGTTTCTGTACACAGAAGTAGTGCTCACCTATCAACTCTGGTCCCGAATAATTTTTCAAACTGTGACATAGTTGTCTTTCCAGTCACTAGCATGTGGCCACGTGTCCAGATTGGCTCTTTGGAAGGTCCATTAAAAGGCAGTGGGACAAATGAGAGATGGTGACCATTCAGGACCACTAGGTCTAGGGAAGTGATTCTCCCCCTCTACTCAGCTCTTATGAGACCTCACCTGGAGTACTGCATTCAGTTCTGGAGCTCTCAATATAAGAAGCATCTCAGTTCAGACTGGAGAAGAGAAAGCTTCAGAGAAACTTTGTTATGCCCTTCCAGTACCAAAAAGAAACCTGGAGAGGGACTTTTTACAAGGGCACATAGTACTAGGATGTGGGGTAATGGCTTTCAACTGGAAAAAAAAGTAGAATCATAGAACGGTTTAGGTTGGAAGAGACCTCAAAGATCATCCAGTTCCAACCCCCCGCCATAGGCAGGGACACCTCCCACTAGATCAGGTCGCTCAAGACCTCATCCAGCCTGGCCTTCAACACATCCAGGGAGGGAGCAGACACAACCTCCCTGGGCAACCTCTTCCAGTGCCTCACCACCCTCACTGTGAAGAATTTCTTCCTAATATCCCATTCAAATCTCCCCTCCTCCAATTTGAACCCATTCCCCCTCGTCCTGTCATTACAAGACTTTGTGAATAGATAGTAGATTTAGATTAGATGTTAGGAAGAAGTTCTTGACTGTGAGGGTGTCCAGAGAGATTGCTCCTTGGAAGCATTCAAGGACTTTGAGCAATCTGACCTAGTGGAAGGTGTCTTTCCCCATGGTAGGGAGATTGAAACTGGATGTTTAAGGTCTCTTCCAACCTGAACCAGTCTATGATTTTGTGAGGTGAACTACTTCATGCCTGGCTGAGGCAACAGACTACCAGAGTTTGACAAAGTTGCCCAGCTCAATGGTCACAGCATGTCTAGGTTCCTGCAATTTTAATTATTTCCTGATTCCCAGGCATTTTGTAAAGACTGTTTCCCAAGAGCCTCTTGTTTTTTTCAGAATATAGCCTGGGGAATAAGCTCAGGTTTGCCTAGAGAGCTGCTGAAACAAGTATTTTAGTAAGAGACGGTGCTCCGTAATGGAGAGCCCACCTACAGACTGCTTTGTACAATGCTGCTCAGGAAAGCAACTTCACTGTGTCGCTAGGGTTGCTGGAGAAGTAACTTACTGCTGTGAAAAACCTCTCAGTAAATAGGCTGGCATCAAAAATGAAACTTTTTTTCCCCTAAATTGGGTTCATCTGCATATTGATGTGAACTGCCGTTTGGATTCTCTCCCTCTTCTCAATCTATTGGAGAAGTCTCAAGCATCACAATGAGTGCTTAGATGATTAACCATGCCTGTGATTACCCACTCTGTGGGCAGTTTTTCCCCCCTACAGTGTCAGTTGTGGCTCTCAGAGCCATATGGAGACTTTGTGGTCCTCTGCAGACTATCTGCATGTTGAAAGCAGTGTCACTGTCATTTTTTTGCCTCTGACAATGTTTCCAGGGCCTCCCTGGAGCCCACAGCCATCTGCAAAGATATTCGTGGAATGGCCAAAACCCAAGGTTCTTGGGCTGTTGGGACTCCACAGCACAACTGAGTTTATGCTCCACTAAGCTGCTCACCAGCACGTAATTACAGTTCCTATTCCAATGGCTGTGCTGCAATGTCAGAAACATGGAAGAATGCTTTGGTTTAAAAAACCCAAAAAAGTTCTGATAATTATTCACCAAGATGCTGAAGATACCCAATACACAATGCAAGTTGGGTTGCCCAGGGAGGTGGTTGGGGCCACATCCCTGGAGAAGTTTAGGGCCAGGATGGATGAGGCTCTGGCTAGCCTGATCTAGGGTAGGGTGTCCCTGCCTATGGCAGGGGGCTTGGAACTAGGTGATCCTTGTGGTCCCTTCCAACCCTGACTGATTCTATGATTCTAAGTGTGGTAAGGAGAAAAGTGGCAGCGCTTCATCAGAGTGGATCTTCTTGGTGGTAAATTCCATGTCAATGTTAAGCCAAAAAGAAAAAAGAAGTGTGAGAAGGAAAAATGTTTCTGTATCCTCAGTCATTTTTTCAAACCACCATCACACATCCAGACTTGTGTCTGTCTTGTGTGATAGATGTGACTGTGTCTCAAGAAATATTAAAGAGCATATTCGTTCTTTTTCACTATTCTGCTTCAAGGAAGAAAGACAAATTATGCCTTGTGAAGAAGCCATTTGCTATAAAGTGTAAAAATGCTTTAATATTAATATTTTATAATAAAATTCATGACATATTTATAAACACTCTATCAAGCATTTACAACTGAGCCACAGCCGAGGGCTTGGATCGGAATAAATAAGCAAGGACACAGCTAGTATGAAATATACATCTTAATTTTTATAACTGTGTGTGCTTTATTCTTTACACAAATGGAATGGATGCGCAGAGTATTTACACATAACAGGAGTGTAAGCTGGACAGGGTATTTTGTAAACTCCAGGTTCCGAGTACCCCACACTACAGCTGGACTGAGAAACATCCTGCTAAAGAGACGCGCGCCGCCGGCCAGCCTGCTGGATGGAGCAGCCTGCTCAGCACAGGCTGCTGCACTTGGAAGGTCAGGCTGGCCAATTCAAATTCAGGAACACAAATTCAGAAATTAAAAGGTTGCTATCCCACTAAGAGCCAACAGTGTTGCTTTTTTTTTTTTTTTTTTCT
>VWZI01001484.1:15429-34725 GCA_013396835.1 Psilopogon haemacephalus
TTTTTTTCCCCCCTCCACAAAGATCTTGCCTAGGATGCTGGCTAATGCTCATTCCCAGAAATGCAGTTTTACACCAGGGGAAGTTGCCTGTGCTGTAGGTCAGGGCCAGATGGCATAAGCTACTAACACAGTATGAGGGATAACAGTGTCCCATGCTCCTCACCTTAAAGACAGTCTCACAAGGGCCAATGGGGTAGTGGTTCCTATTGCTCTTGGTGAGACGTCAGTAGGGCTGGAGACTTCTAAATATCTGGCCACAGCATTTGGCCCATGGGGCCAATCCTTTTGTTAGCAATTTCACAGCACCTACCTCAAAAGGATCTTGGTTCATGACTTGGCCCTCCAGGTGCTACAGTAATATAAGCAGTAAATAATGATGGAAGGTTCTGAGCTGCTGTTTCATTATGTGGCCTTGGTGTTTTACAGTAATGCTAAACATCTGCTGTAATGGGGAGGACAGATGTGTAACTTCAGGTGGTGTAAATGGAACGGACTCCACTAAAATCGAAAGAGTGACCATGATTTACATCAGCTGAGGATCTAGGTTAGATATACACCAAATAAATTTCAGATGCTATTTGTGCCCTGGAATGGGAACCTTCTTTTTAACATGATGACCTCGTTCTTCCTTCTGAATCAATTCTCAAGGTGCTTGATTTTTAATGAAATAGTAAAAGATCTTTATATCCACCAAGGCATGGGCTTGAGCCATGGCTTGGTGAAATACTTTATTCTACCAAGGCTTGAGAACATGACTGCAGTTGCCCAGTGAACTGCATGCATAACATGGCAGACAAAATGTTCAAGAGAAATAATGCAGAGATTAAAATCTGTGAAGGATAACAGACTACTTCTTGTGAATGTAGCAGGTAGTATGGCTTTAAGTCTGCACCTTAAAAAGAAGACTGAGACTTTTATCATTAGCACTGGATTTTCTACAAATATCCTCATGTGTTGTCACTCTCTGAATCCCCTGGTCAGAGATAAAATTTGAAAAAATACCATTAAAAATAAAAGAAAACCAAACAAAAAATACAGCTTGACTAAGTGCTGATGAGCTACTAACAGTGAAAGTGTAACACCAACAATTTCTCCATAGAAAACTAAAGTAAATAGGTAGGCTGGACGTTTTATAGCTAGGACACTGTCACTGGCTCGTAGTGGTTGTTAGCTCAGGTTCCACACTGCTCTCCAGGATGAGGATTTGAAATTTCAGTGCAACGGAGAGATTTCTTACCCTTGACTTTCCCAGGGTGGTTCCTAGGACCCTATCCACACCGGAGCATCAAACCATGCTAGCTACAAACACAATTACATCACAGAATATTTACCTAGAAACAGCCTTTACTACCAAAGAAATTACAAAGCACTAGCATGGACAGGGTACCTCTGTAGGAAGGGGAAATTAAGTTAGAAAGAAGCTCTTTCTCTGGCTGATGGTCAAGACCAGTAAAAAGTGCCATTTCACTGAGCCCTGTTAGCAAGCTCTCAATGAGTCAGTGCACGGAAGGTGCTTTGTGGCAAGAAGAAAGAAATAGGTTGCAATATTGCACATCTGCACAAAGCTAGCAAGATGGCATTGTGATGGTTCATGGGTGGACATAAAGATGTGATAATTTTTCTTCTGCTTAGACCCTACAGTGCTACACACTGTGCCAGAACATGAGAAATAGCACCAGGGGTGTGATCTGGCACTTTTCCTAAAGGGTCTAGCATGTGCATTTGTCTCATGTTGAGATGCTCGCAACTCATTCACATGGACAGAAAAGGAACCCGATTATGCTAAGCTGTGTTAGCACCAATATGGTCTCAGGTGCCAGTTGCTGTGGGTTGTGAGCTTGGACTTCCCCTTTTTTTTATTTTTTTTTGCACCAAACGTAATTTTGCTTATGTTTCTCTTCCTCCTCCCACTACCACCCAGTATGATCTGAACAGCTGCAATGCAAAAATGAACTGCAGCTCTGAGGATGCTGAAACATGAAACACAAAATGTCAACGCACAAAACAAATGGGAACACAAGTCCTAAGGGAAATAAGACCTCTCACTGCTTCTCTGGGTGTTTTGTTTTTAAATATATGTTTTATTTAAAAAAGAAAAAACAAAAAGAAAAAAAAAGGAAAAAAAAAGATAAGTGCAATGGCAACTCTAAACTGGAAGCACAAACAACAGACAGGGGAAAATAAATAATGTTACTACAGTAACCAAGGACTGATGGAAAAATTGATTGTACTCAGCCAGTGTTACTGTTCACCGTAAAGCACAGCACATGACAAAGCAAAACAGTTACTAGTAGGATAGTACCGTAAAAGGCTGCATGCTGAACTAAGAAACAAAGAAGCAGACGTGATTGATTGCTTAAAAACAGAGCTGAAAATTAGAATGAAGTTCCTGCTTTAGGATACTTGTTCATTTTTTTTTTTTCTTTTCTTCAGGTCTGGTGGGCTATTTCCCAACCTGTGGTGACAGTGTTTTGCCAGCATGGAAAAAAATCCATGGTTTCCAAAGATCTGGGGTCACTCTGTGGATTTCTGCAGAATTATCCAAAGTCAAAGCTTTCATTCATTTATATTTTGTTTAAAAAAAAAAAAAATGTTTCTAGCCCTTCTGGTTACAAAGGTCTTTTGGAGACTTAACTGAAACCCTTGTTTATAAATCTGTGCTGGCCAGGCAAGAAAAATAGTACTAAAAGAAGTGTGAACTTCTCCAAGTTATTGTAGTAGGGCAGTAAGAGAAAGGCCACCTCAGGGCCACCAAATGCCCATATTTTTAACCCTATCAGTGCTGGTGGCTGTATTGCAAACATCCAGCTAGTCACGCTCCTGGCGGAGGTTGGCTGGGTTGTACCTGTCAGCTTAACAGGGTACAGAAATGCAAGCTTCTTATAGACAAGTAACCAAGGAGGCTGTTTAGCATTTGCCCTTAAACATCCTTAATTATTAGGGTTACTGTGGCCACCGGCTCAGCACTGGACTCCTGCGGCGCAGCAGGCAGGAGAGTGTGGGTTTCATAGAAACTTGGTCCAGCAGCAGCAAAGGTAATTCAGTTTCCTGTCGTAGTATCTCTTACAGTTGTCCCCTTGTATGTCAGAGTGAAGAACGGCATCAGTACACACTGGAAGGGCAATGTAAAAGGACAAAAAAAACCCCAACCCCTTGCTCTCCTCTTCCATGCACCCCAAATTGCAATTCCACAGACTTTCCCCAAATCCCTCACAAATATCCATTGCCTCAGTTTTTTTTTGCTTCTAAGACCCTTGTGGACTGTGAAATGAATGAAGATACAGGTTAGTTGGTGACTGACCTGCCTGTCTACAAAGAGAGGAAAGATCAAATGCTTTTGGTGTTTCCTTTAAAGAAACAGAAAGAATCATAAAACATTTTAGGGTGAAGTGTGACTCCCTCCGAGAGAGAAATAATTAACTACATTCAAGCACTGCTTCTGAAGAATCATCTGTTTCAATTTAAAGATGCATTATCTTTCTTTGTTCAGAAAAGGTCCTACAGGGGAGTCAGTTCAAGAGATCTTTCCACAGGAGTTCATCATGATTAAATAGAGGCAAGGGAGAAGATTAAATTGAGAGGAAAAACAAGCTGACAACTACAATTTAAGGAATTATCTTGCTTGTCATTAATAATAGAGAATGTGTTTTGAAAAAGGGACAATGCAACTTGATGGTCCTCTTAACATTTTACAGTCACACAAGGGTGCAAATATTTAATATTTCAATTAATTAGTCTTTACAAAATATCTCACAAAAACATTTTTACCTATAGAAATTAGTTTCTATACATCAATATACTTTTATTTTTATAAATTATTCCATCTTTAAGTGCCTTCTATCAATATAAATGATAAAATAGACAATCAAAAATTTTAAAGCTTTTCCCAGTTGTATCCCTCCTTGTCAGCGTAGGTGCTGTGAATCCTCACGTGTGTGTGTGTGTCCACCTGTGAATGTGTTTGTGTGCACGTGTGTGTGTGTGTGTGATGTGAAATGCTTCCATCCTCTCTCACCCTTCAGCTCCGTTAAAATAAGTGATACTGTTGTTAGCTCCTGACACAATAGTGTTTTTCCAAAGGGGAGAAAAAGAAATGCTTGACTTGGCTTCAGAAATTAAAAGATGTGCATAGTTACCAAAGTCGAGGTGTACCAACTACGAATGTGCAATGACAAGCTTAGGATCGGCCTCACCTCCCAGTCAAGTCAAAGAGCATCCTACCAGTGACTTCAGTAGGAAGTGGACCAAGTACTCTGAGCTTGATTTTGCAAGGTGCATGTGGCCCTGATCTAGCAAAATGCTTAAGCCCGTGATTAGCTTTGAGCACATGAATAGTCCTACTGGATCTGATGGGACTGAACGGCGTAGGGTAGGGTCACGAGTGACTCCAGGTCAACAGGCTACTTGTGTAGAAACTGGGGTCAAGTGCTGAGCGCCTTGCAGGATCAAGCCCTATGTGAGATTCAAGAGCTGCGAACTTCTCTTTAAAGCAATCAACACACTGAGCTCAGCCATTGAAATCAATCAGAATGTCCACATGGGCACAGGAGGTGGCTAGCTCCCCTTGGCAGAGAGTCTCCATGTCAAAAGTTTATACCTACAACTCGTGCTCTGAGCACACAACAGATTTGCTCTATATGGTAGAAGTCTTTTTGTTCCTACCCTTTGACCCATCAGTGTCCTTCATGGCTTCAAACACTTTGTGTTGTACATTCATCAAAATTCACATTGACTGCAAAGAACATAAATGCAACAAAAACAGGAAAGCCTCCAAATAGTATATTATAATTTTCTTCTAAATATTCTTCTGTTGTAATCAGAGGTGCAGTGGCTAATTTATAATTTTTCCTTTGAAGGAATCCAGATGAAAGGCCCAGATTGTTCTTCAATTACGAGTTTGCATTGATTATATATATCTTCTAAGCTATCTCCTTGGACAATAGCTGCAGTAAGAGAACACATGAATATTTCTTTCAGTTGATATATTGTACAGCATGCAGTGTCAGCAGATTTTCATTGTGCTCATAGGTAAAGGAATACTAAAACACTGTGCTGTTGGTCATACACCCTGTAGATGACAACCAAATTCAAACCAGTGGCACCTTCCCATGACAGAGACCTATCCCACCAAGCTGGGTTAGTTTAGAGAACAAGCAGTTCTGTCCTAGCTGAGGGCAGCATGCTAGATTCACACTGCTGCAAGTCAGGCTTTAAACATAATTTAATTTAGAAACTACTTGAGCAGTGAGTAGTTGGTTTACAACCTACCCTTTCCCTGACCTAGTTACAACAAACTCACTCTTGGCTGTGAAACTTAACTAGATCAGGCTCAAACTGACAGAAGATAAAGCAACTGTAACAAGAAAGCACAGCGTCTAAACCCTGAAATTCCTTGTCCCTGCAGAAGAAATCTCACACTGCAGTTCAGATTATGAGCACTATCAGCATGTGGAGAGACAATTGGGAACTTCTGAGTGTTATCCAGAAATACAAGTATCCTGAACAGGCAACAGCCTAAACCTGCCCAAAGAAAATGCTGGGGCTCAGAGCAGGTCTTAAACTTTGCTCTTTTCCAGGTCAAGAAGGAGATACCTCTCTCTTTTCCCCCCATGATCCATAGCTTGAACTCTTGCCTTAGGCTAGTGAGGAAATCTTTGGTCTGTACAAACGCAATGATGCCACATTCTGGCTGACTTCATTATAAGCATTTTGGGGCCAAGAAAAGAATCAAAATAACACAAAGTTATTCCCTCAGAGCATCAAACTTCTGAGGAGTTGAATGTTTCATCTGCCCTTGAGTGTTAAGGCAAATAGCCCCATGCTAGGAGTCCTCAGCCAGGGCACACTACACTGGATATGTACTCTAGGCTAGAAATAGAGCTGATGTAGATGTTTTGGAATAAGAAGCTACACCTTGGATAAAAATGAGTTATAAATAACATACCTGTAAAATATTCTCCAAATTCTTGTTCTAATTTAATTGCTCGATCATAGGTTTTCTTCGCTTGCTCCTCTGTGAGACGTTTATTCATTTCCCTAGAAAAACAGAAGTCATCAAGAAGTTTAGATTCCTAGTTTTCTAAAAGATATGTTCACCTGAAAACAGTACCAGAATCAGGCCACTCAATAAACCCAGGAGTAGTTTCAGGATTTTAAGCTTAAACTGATTTATCTATAGCATAAACATAGATTTCCAGAATTTTCCCCTGACTATTTCTCTGCTAAATGTTTTATTTTGGGTTCACCACTTTATATTCTCAAACGAAATGTGAGGTGCAAACCTGCTAACTGCTAGCTGAGGCAGACTTGTGATATCAGGAACCCATGGATAAGTCTGGAAGCAAGGAAATCTCAAAGTCTGGGCACCCAGAACACTCCTGCTTCCATATCTGAAACTCCTCCAGGAACTTCCTCATCTTCCATGCTCATAGCTGGCTGTCTCAGCTAAATTAGCTTGTCCAAACTGCTGAAATGGAAGTTGTGTTTTGATTGAGGCTGGGATGATGTGAATGAAAATATGATTACAGGCAGGATTCAGCACAGTGAGACTGCTGACCCTGTAGGAGGAATCCCTGAGCCATTGCAATCCCTGCAGGGAAGTCCCCAGAGGAACCCAGCATGTTTTCCAGGGACACTTATTTGTTCAGGCAGAGGTATGAATTCCAGATAATAATGAGAAATCAAACTGTCTTTCCAGCAGGAAGGGTTAAGATGAATTTTAAAATCTGTATTCTTTATTCCAGTCCTTTCTGATTAACTACAGAGATGCCCAGCCAAGTGTGTTTTGTAGATACAGCGTACCCATAATGCAAAAAATAGTGTCAGTAACATCCTGTTACTGCCAATGTTTTATTATTTGGTGGAACATTTCTGTTTGGACAGAGGCATTATTTAATAACACGAGGAAATGAATTTTCTTGCCCAAGCATGCTCAGCTTTTAATACCACTGTATACTTTCAAGGAATCAAGTTCATACTCATTCAGTGCCTTACATATATATGTGCCTGCAGATAACCAAATCAATTAGCAAGTTGTTTGCTTGTTCTAGCAGGCATTCATCTCCCTTAAAGTACGATGGAAATATTCTGAGGCATCTAGGAAAGCAAAGGAAGAGAGTATCTTGTGTTCTACATAGATCTGATTTTATGCCTTGCACTGAATCGTATGATTATGTGGCAATGGACAGTATGCAGTATGACATGGGTGATGCACATGGGAAATTATGTGCATGATGGTGCATAAAAAATTATCTATGCTGTTCACAATAGTATGAACTTGCTACAACTAACTCCAGCATGGCATCTGAAAAACAACCTGTAAAATGTCCAGGATGCAAAAGCATTTCTAGAAATTGCTCAAAGCTGTCTATCTATATAACTAACCACAGAAGGGGGGAACACTGCTTAGACTTCTCTGGAAGCACCAATGCAGTGCAGAAAGCAATTTTATAAAATGTATGGCAGTTAACTGTGGAATATATAAAGAGGTTTCATATATGTCAATCTGTGTCATGCTGGGTCATACATTAAATCTGTAATACTGCTAATTCTGTTTGTTGGAAGGATTGCTGTCTAACTGAGATCAGGCTGGCTTCTCATCAGCTATGCCTACTTGAATATGTCTTTAGAAGGCTGAACCAAAACATCTAGAAGTGGGACATACCATTACAAATTCTTATGCAAACTCATCTATTCAAAAGGTCTTGTTACGACAACACGAGGGGTAACGGGTTTAAACTGGCAGAGGGGAGATTTAAACGGGATGTTAGGAGGAAGTCCTTCACAGTGAGGGTCGTGAGACACTGGAACATGTTGCCCAGGGTGGTTGTGGCTGCTCCCTCCCTGGAGGTGTTCAAGGCCAGGTTGGATGAGGCCTTGAGCAACCTGATCTAGTGGGAGGTGTCCCTGCCTATAGCAGGGGGTTGGAACTGGATGATTTTTGAGGTCCCTTCCAGCCTAAACCATTCTATGATTCTGTGATCTTAAGGACACTCTGTCAATATTTTAGTACGAACAGTATCCTCCTCCTTCCAGATCTATTTCTGATAAATTTCTGAGAAGTCATCTTCAAGATCCTTGGATATCAGAGGAGAAAATACGACTAAACTTATAAACAAGAAGAAATTTGCATTATATATGCAGGGTATAGATTTGCCTGGGGTGTAAAACTCTACTAGTTAAAGTCATGCCTCGTGCCTTCAGGAGAGGATAGAGAAAGTGTAGGACTATGATGTCCAGTTTTCACAATGAATCAGAAGAGCTGTCAAACAACAGTCACAGAATCACAGAACATTAGAGGTTAGAAGGGACCTCCAGAGATCAGCAAGTCCAACCCCCTGCAAAGCAGGATCCTCTAGGCTCCAGTCCCTTCTACCTTTATTTTTTTCCCCCTTTTCTTAGCCAGGGACGTGCACAACTAGTGAATGCAAGATGATTGCAATAAGGTGTTCCTTTAGGCATGTTTTTATCTTCTTCCAGAAAGCCTCTTCATCACACTCAGCTCTTTTTCCCATGATCCCACTACTGTTGTCCTTTTACTGCCAATTGAGAGGTACCAATGGAGATACCAGGAGGGACCACTTTGGTATTAAACATCTGAGGTGAAATCATGTAGAGATAGGAAAGGAAGGAAGGGGAAGAAGGTTTTTTTTTTTTTTTTTTTTTTTTTCAGGGATTTGATTGCCAGGCCTGAATTTAATTGAAGAAAGCAGGACCAGGAAACCTCCAGCTCCAGTTATGTGTGCTGGTTACTTTTACAGCCAACAGCTCTTTACGGTCTTGCACTGCTGTGGTCATTAGTTTTTATTTCCAGAGAAATAGTGATAACCAAGTTTCAAGTGGAGGTAAAAACTTAGTTTATGCTCTCATGACTCTTCTTACCTTCACTGCCAGATCAAGGCAAAGGAACATGTACATAAATGAGACTTAGAACCCTCAAATCTCAGGGCTAATTTTGCCACAAGTAAAAGCTTTTGATTTCATTTCCCTGCGCCTTCTGATTAGTAATTTTCTATCAATAATGATTTTACCTTGTTATTACACCAACTTTTAACTAATCAATATGCACAGGAGTAGTAGTTATGGCAGGTAAACCTATAATTTGTGTCGTAGTAGTTACATACATAAAAAAAGACTGAGTGAACACAGTTATGCTGTCACTAAAATGTCCTCTTTCTGTTCCCATAGAGCACTGGTTTAATATGTTAAACTTCCCCATATTAAAATAATAGTATCTATTGGAAAGGGATTATATTTGTTCATCTATGTACACCCTATGACTCACTACAGCTTACATCAGAGTATTTATTTGTTTAGCCTGAGTGATTTAGCTTCATTACTAAGATTTTCACAAGCAAGGCGCTCAGAATTATGTCATTATTCTCAAGACAATTCTTGAAAAAGAATAATACTGCTTGTACTGGAAGAGTCCTCATTTCTGTTAGAAACTAGTTTTAGGTTCTTTTTGATAAGATAAATACACATTAGATAGATTAGCTGGATAAAAAGACTAGTTGTGGAGAGCATGCTGCAGGGGATAAACTACTTTAGAATGCCCAAATTAGTTAAATATTTCTCTCTCTCTTCCCTGCCCTGCCCCTAGAATGCCCAAATTAAATGAATATTTCTCTCTCTCTTCCCGCCCCCTCCCCACCCCGAGTTCTATTGTGTTTGCATAATTTATTTATGTAAGCCCTATTGCTGCAAAGAGTCTCAAACTAGTATTGATACATAAGGACTTTTGCTCTCCCATGAAAAACTGCATTTCTAATTAAGGATGTTTTCCACAGAGGATTTACAGAACAAGGAAGTCAAAGTCATTTAATGCATTTTATTTTGATTGCCCCTACCCTACTGCCAACACTGAGGCAGAGTTAGATGTGGAGAGTGAATAGCTAACTTTTGATTTGGATCATAACTCTGCATGTCCTAAGAGAAATATTAGTGTGGCTTTGTTTTAACAACAGGCTGATTGTCACAATATTTTGCATCTTAACCTTTTTCAGTCAAATCCTTTCAAGCGTTCTCACATCAAATCAATGAAACCTTTACGTTATTGTCACATTTCTGGTTCTGCCTAGTGTATTTTTTGGTCTGGTGAAGAGAAGAATTAGAGGAGATCTAATAATTGGTTATAAATACCTGAGGGCTGGGTGTCATGAGGGAGGGGACAGGCTCTTCTCAGTTGTGCCGTGTGACAGGACAAGGGGTAATGGATATAAACTATAGTGCAGGGAATTCCACCTCAACGTGAGAAGGAAATTCTTTACTTGTAAGGGTCACAGAGCACTGGAACAGGCTCCCCAGAGAGGTTGTGGATTGTCCTTCTCTGGAGACTTTCAAGACCTGCCTGGATGTGTTCCTGTGTGATCTGCAGTAGATTCTATGGTTCTGCTCTGGCATGGGGGTTGGACTCGATGATGTATGGAGGTCCCTTACAACCCCTAACATCCTGTGATCTTATTGATGAGAAAACTGTAGGTTAAATCTATCTTAAAACAATGTAGGCTATCAGAACAGCCTTCCCCTTCTATACAGTGAGATTATAAAGATATAACTGAATTGTAGGGCTGAAGGAAATGTCAAGAAGTCATCAAGCCCAAGATGGTTTTGGTTGGGGTAGGGCTGTACAAGTACCACATGCTGAGCATCAGTCCATGGAATATAGGTGGACATACAATAAAAAAACAGGCCAAGAGAGGATGTGTATTAGGTCATGGGATCTCTCTGACTCAACACTTTTGGGCATGCCAGACCATAACCACACATGTATTTGCCACAGGAAGGAGCATACATATGCTTTAGCTGTGTACAGATACCTATGGCATCATCTGCTGTTTGCAGAGCCTTTGGTGAGGCACAGAATTTAAAATATTATCACAGCAAGCTAAGGTAGTAAGTTCTTCCTTTACCATGGGTGTATATGGAAAATGATCACAACCTATTTTATCCTGAGCCTTAACCAATGTGAACATAATTTCCATATTTCCTCCTCAGCCTTATTTCCTTGTCACTAGGTGACCTCTGTTTTTCTGTTGCTTTCAGGCTGGAACCCAGAACCAGAACCTCTACAGCTGAGGCCTCATCCATACCCAGTTAAAAAAAATTAACTGTCTATTGTGTCATTACACAGCACTGATGTTAATACAGCCCATGGCTGAAGTTTTCTTTTCTGCAACTGCATTATCCATCCATTCATATTCCTCTGTAATCCATCCCAACCACCAGATGCTTTTCTGCAGTGCTGTAGCTTAATTACTCCCTGCTTGTACTCATGCATTTCATTCTCTCTACTTTGTCTGTGCTGAATTTCATCTTTTCATCTTACTGATTTTACATTGAGATTTAATCTTATCCTCCTTGCTCACAAACTTTACAGATGTGCTGCCTGTTTCATCATTCCAGGAACTGAGGAACAAGTGGTACCAAACAGTGACACAAATAAGGAAATAAAGGATTTCTGCTACCCAGAGTGATGTTTTCAATGACTGATTATGTTGTACATATGATCTCTAGACTCCCTGTATTTCCCTAATCATTAATATTATATTTCTTTAAGCTGCTACTGAGAGCGTCCCATAGAGCCAGAATGAAAAACAAGATGAAACACAAATATGGAGACCCATCTCATGGACAAAGGAAATAAGATTGATTTTATTTACCCTTGATGAACACACACTGGCTACTTCTTACAATTTTTTATCCTCTCAGTCATTATACTTGAATTGCTTAACTGTTCCCTGGATCCCAGTGTTCTCCTTAGCTTTAAAATTAGGTTGCCTGGTGATGGCATGAACTCTTTTGTCTGCTTTTCCACAGAATCACAGATTTAAACAGGTTGGAAGAGACCTCGAGGATCATCAAGTCCAACCTATCACCTACCCTTTCTAATTAACTAAACCATGGCATGAAGGGCCTCATGCAGCCTCCTTTTAAACAGCTCCAGGGATGGTGACCCCACCACCTCCCCAGGCAGCCCATTCCAATGGGCAATCACTCTTTCTGTGAAGAATTTCTTCCTAATGTCCAGCCTAAACCTGCCCTGGTGCAGTTTGGGACTGTGTCCTCTTGTTCTGTCACTGGGTGCCTGTCAGAAGAGACCAACCCCCGCCTGGCTTTTAAGTGTTATGTTTGCCCCTCTCCAGTCCCATGGGTCCTTCACAGACATTTAAGTAAATGAAGGGCTGATAAAGAGGCCCACACCACAAATCTGACACAGGTTTATCTTCTGGTTCACCCCCTGTTACCAGGCTCTACAGTCCCAAAGCACCCAAGGCTGGAGAGGACAAGCCATGACACCTGAGTTCTTGGTGAACTTGCTGCATGTGTTGGAACCAGCATACCAAGCACTGGCAGTGTTTCATGGTCCAGCACATAAGGCCACATGTCTCACTCTGGGAGGTCCAAAGGCAGCACTGGCTTATTTCTGGAGATGATGGGATACAGTGCATGGCAGGAAGGGAAAGCAAATTTCCACTGTTCCCTCTTCTTTTCATTATTACTGATTTTAGAGGACAGGCAAAATCTAGGCTCAAGGTTTCTGTTGCTCCACTTGAGACTGTACCCAGAATAAAGTGCTTGAAGAAGTTTGTACTTACATCAGAGGCTCCCATGACTTAGGCTTAATGAAGATAGCGATGGGATAGAGTTGTGCAACCTGTAGTCGTTTGATGGCATTTCCTGACACATCAAGTATACAGTGCTTGCCCTGTTGGAAAGAGAGGAGGATGAGTTTATTTTGCATAGTTTGCTACAGATCATCCAAAAGAAGGGAAGCAATTGTGTGATGCTGTGCCCTGGAATGAGGCCATTACTGGCACATTAGGGAAGGGGGGTCCCGGGACTCTGCCCTTTTTACTTTAGTGCTGGTAAAAAAGTATTCTGGATATATGAGAATGAAGCTGGCTTTTGTTTTTGCTGGGATGAACTTTGTAGGGAAGAAAATTCTTCAGATATGAGGAAAATCACTTCCCAAAAATAGTAGGATGTCTGTGTTCTTACTGGTTAATTCAGTTCTTGCTTGAGTCAAAGACTCTCTGTGTCACCTGAGGCAAGTAATTTAATCTCTCTGCTTTGTTCTTTCACCTCTGTGAATGTGAGATAAGTTCGTTTACCTGTCTTATAGAGGGAAGAGGGAAGGCTGTCTTGGGGCATACTTGGGATGATGTGTTACATCCCTGGGTCCATGGCACTACATTCACGTAGAAAAGGTGCCAAGGATGTTGCCATTCAAAGTCAGAGCCTATAAATAAAGCCTATAAATACTAGGATGCCATTCTGCAGGTATTTCATAGTTTTGGCAGGTGAAGCATGCAGAAACAAACCAGATCATGTCACATGGTCAATAAAAGTAGTGTTGACCTACCCTTTCTGCCACAAATCTCACAGACTGGACACTAGTTCCATATAAATTATCATTGTACTGCCCAGCTTCTATAAATTTGTGCTCTTGGATATCTTTTTCCATTTGATCTCTTGAAATGACAAAATGATAATCTCTCCCATCCACTTCATAGTCACGCTTTGGCCGGGTGGTATCTGCATAACACAAAAGACAGAAGATCAAGAAGTCTGTTAAAACATTTAGTGAAAAAAAAAATGCTGAAGTTAAGGTTCACTCAGTGGACAATGCTGGGTCTGCCTGTAAGTGGAAGTGCTCCACACCTGGGAGCAAATATTTGGCACATTTTTTTTCAATGTAATTATGTCAATAAAGATATCTTTTTTAAAGTGATACATTCTGATGTTTACCTCCCATCCACACTTACAGGCTAACATGAAATTAGAATTTATCAGAGCTTCACTTTGTTTCAGTGGGACCATACACAAAACCCCAACTCAAAATGCTTTCCAGATTGCACCTCTAATCCTATTACAGTGAAAAAACTAATGAGAATATCATCAATTTCATTTAGCCTTAATTGTGAGGCCAATTCTAATCTCATCTCTAGAAATTTTAAGCTGCTGCACTGCAGAAACAACAGTTTAAAATGAAGTAAGGCTGCAATTAGGGCCTGAAATCAACAGCAAACTGTAATGATCCAAGAAATAAGCACTCTACTTAATTCAGGGTCAAATATTGGTTTCAGATTAGACAGTCTGAATCTCACACAAATCACAGATCAATTATAATACAGAGTGTATGGTTAATGATGGATGCTGTGCAACTAAGTTGACACAATCCTAGATTTTACCAATATTTAAAACTTTTGTCTTTTTTAAATAACCACAGATTAATTGATGAGTAAATTGAACTAGTGGCTAGAGAGCTCCTTCTTTAAAAAAAATGCTACATCTTCTGTGACAACTTTTTGGGATAAATTCCTTCCAGACTTTCACA
Organism: Psilopogon haemacephalus; assembly: GCA_013396835.1. NCBI lineage: Eukaryota > Metazoa > Chordata > Aves > Piciformes > Megalaimidae > Psilopogon > Psilopogon haemacephalus. The sequence goes on from VWZI01001484.1 coordinate 29,768, forward strand.
ATCCTTTTGCTTCTTTTTATTTCTTTCCCCCTTTTCATCTGTCCAATGAAAAAAAAAGGCTTTTTGAGATCTCAGTTGCATATAGTTCATGGATGCTGCATTCACAGCAGTTTACTCAAATGTGTGGTGGCAAAGGACACATCTCCCCCAGCTGCACAACAAGGAGTAGAACATACTCACGTGGTACACATGACCCAAACTTATCAGGGAATTCAGATATCAAATCATCGTTGATCCGATCTTTCATGGGACCCAGAATAATAACCGGTCTGGTGTAATTAACTGGACAACAAAAACAAAGGTATCATTTGATGACCTTACTGGCAATAACAGCAAATCTTCCCACAGAAACACTGCCCTTATGTAGGATGTGAAAATGTAGGTGAATGATTTATTTATTTACTGAGATGGATAAGGAGGAAGGAATGAGTACTACTCATTTGGCAGAGCTCCACGGTGGAGCATGCACACGTAGGCAAACAATTGTATGGAAGTGTATATCACAGAACCTCAGAACCTCAGATGTTGGAAGAGACTTCCAGAGATCACTGAGTCCAATCCCCTTGCCACGACATGATCGCCTAAGGTAGTTTGCACAGGAATGCATCCAGGCAGATTTTGAAAGTCTCCAGAGAAGGAGATTCCACAACCTCTCTGGACAGCCTGTTCCAGTGCTACATATTTGTTACTGCTCAAAAAGGTCACTCCCAAACACTTGTAGATGGACATGAGGCATGGAAAAAACATTACAGTATTTTTTACTCCTCAGTTATACGATAGCATCCCCCATTAAATCACGTGGGTGCACTGACATTTTCAGTTTCTTTCTCGTGAGTTCATTTAGCCTGGTTAAAGGCACATATCACTTGGGGAATAATAAAGGCTTCCCATGGACCAATTTTGCAGAAAATAAAATAAAATAAAAAAATTGTAGACTGATTAGCTTATTTATTAGTAAGGACCATGACAGCACACTAGGCAGAGTCCTGAGAATGTTAGGACATAGGAACTAGAAAGGAAGATCCTTACATAATTTATTTTGTATGTGATAGACCAAGTGGACCAAAAAAAAAAAGGAGCTGCAGAGAATCTGGGGCTGATACAGAGAGGCTGGTTGCTGTGCTGTCCCTCAAAATTTGAAATTAAATGTATAAGCAATAGTGACAGAAAAGCAGACAAAACTTACTTTCCTGTCTGCTGACAGGTTCATAAGAAAGGATGAAGTCTTCTTGGCCTCCTGATGAGAGAAGAAAGAAAAGAGACTGAAGGTGACAAGCCACACGTCAAGTGCTAAAGCTTGATAAGATGCTTCACATAGAGACAGATTGGGCTCAACACTCCTCTCTGGTAATGCTCTCACCTGAACCATTCCAAAGTCCTTCATAACATTAAATTGTGGAGACCCCTTTTTTTCCATCCCCTCCCTCCCCTTCTGCAATTCTCTTTGATGAAATGGAGCTTTTCCAATGGTGGACAATAAGGCTTCATTTACTGATTTGATAGCAAGGCTGTTTACAAGGACAGAAATTTAAGATGCAACTCTTTTGCTTGTCTGATCATTAAGATTCTAACATGCAGTTGCAGGGCAAATCCACAGGCTACCTAAAATGAACAATTTTTACCCTCAGAATAGATACCTTTAAAAAAAATTATTTATTTATTTAAAATCACCTCCATATTCTGGTATATTCACAGGCTGACATCTAGCTATGAGCTATCTTGTGACCCTTACCCTTTCCCCGAACACAAAACTCACAGCATCATATTTTACACACTTATCCTCCCTCCACTCCTGATAGGACAGTGCTGTTTTCTCATGGTGACATTTAAAAGCAAAACAGTTTGCTATAAAAAACAAGCAGCACTGTATGGACCATGACTTGGGTGCAGTTGTTCAGTCTCTTATTGTCTTCTTGTCTATGCTAGTGCAAGAGAAGAGGGAGTCGGATTCTTCAACCCACTTCATGAATAATTCCCAGACATTACTTTTTTTTCTAGGTCACTGTCACATACTTGGTACTACATGAGGGCTCCCTCAGGGTCTAAATATGACTTAGGTTTAGTCAAGTTTAAAATGGTGATTTTATTTTTACTCAATTCAGGGCTTGTCTCTGAGAAGATCCACAGATGGGGTTTTGCAACCGATTTAGATACTACAGAAGAAAAAGAGCCATAAAGGCCATCAAGGCTTTAAAAATAGACAAGAGTGCCTTAAATGCATCTGCTTGCATGCACGTGAGCCTGCTACATTATTCTGGTGGGTTCCTGCCAGACCCAGGTGTGCATATACAGGGGACACCTGATGGATTCTATAGGTATGATTTAGAGGGGCCTGCACTTCACTCTGAAGTAGTCTGATTGCTTAGTTACTTAGGAGGCTCCATGAACTGTGTCAACAAGCTCTGTACTAGATTCAACGTCTCACATTTACAAAACTCCCACCTAATGAATGCAATATGTTGATATATATCTTTTGGTGATATATAATCTAGACAGCTGTGAGAAATGTGTAAAAAGCTTTTCAAGTGAAAATAGTTTTGTAATTAAGGAAAATGACAGAAAAAGCAAACACAAAAAAAAAAAAGTGCAGATATGTTAGGAAAGAGGGAGGACAGAGTCAACTCCTGTTTAGTACCTAGCCATGGTACTAAAGCAGTGAAGGAGAAGACATAATTTTCAATAAAAGGAATAAATTAGACAGCTTTTGAGGACAAAGCAACATTGCATATGAGGAATGTTGGTAACAGGTCTCCTCCTCTATTTTCAATCACTTGTTTACCTTTGGCTCTTTGCAAAGTTAAAAACCTAGAAAAAATGTTACACTGCCTTTCATGCACCGGATGGGTTCTTTTCCCTTCAGCTTATCTGGGAATTTTGGGGATGATGCAGAACTCAGGATGTACCATTCCCCTGGAGATGAAATGATTCAGTGCTTGCCATGCAGCTCCCCCCAGAGCCAAGGTTAAACTTTTCAACAGTGTGAGAAAGTCAGTTTTGGAGTGGGTGACAAAGCCATCATGTACCAAGCATGTGGAGAGGAGCTTGTATGAGTACAGTCTTTCACTTGCAAACACTTATTTTTGTGTCACACAGATCTGCACAAAGGAATTAATTTAATAAATCTATTGTGAGTGCTCATGCCTGAGCTAGTCCCTAGGAGCCCTTTGGAGAAGATGCTATCAAATAGGCAAGCGCTTAAGAAACAAGTCATATAACCTATTTTAGGTGTCTACACTAGGATGAGAGAAAAAAATCAGAAGGGTATGTTTGTCTCCATTGTCCCATAAGGGCATTTAACCAGCCAGGTCAGATGAAGACATCTGTATTTAAACAGTAGAATCCCATGGGAGTTGCAATGATGAGCCAAATGGCAGAAAATAACCAATAACTTTGAGACCATTGTTTAACAATTTCTCTGTGAGCTAATATTTGGCTTTGGTAGCTAATATTTGGCTTTGGTGCAGAATTGTAACCAACACAATAAGCCACCACAGACATTACCTTCTGTTTTTATGCAGTCTCTGACAGATGTGTCCACATGCTAAAGCTGCTGTTACATCTATCAGTAGGATATGGGCTTGTGGTGGTTTAAAACTAACCCTCCTGCCTAATTCTAAATTATAAACACAGAACAGGAAAATTCCAGAGATGTTGAATAGGAAAAAAAAAAATAGTAAGAGGTAAATAAAATAAGGTATTGGATACAAAAGAAAAATAATGGTAAGTCTATATCGTTCTATTTGCTTGCTGGATTAGGATAAAGTGTGCTGCACAAACTCTTTTTTTCCTTCCTTTTCTCTTTGCTAGGGCTGGTGTTTTTGCCACACTGACCTCGGCTGAGACCCTTGTTATGGCTCAGTACTAAGAGCAGGCCTTTCTCTCTCAATTTTCTCTCTGGTAGGAGAGCTATTTCCTTGTTCCCTTGTCCAGAGAGGTGGGGGAACAATTCAAGGGGGTATTAGTGTTATTTCTGGAGTTGTAAATTATTGTAAATATATTTTGTACATATACAAAATAATTAATGTAAATAAATGATGTAAATCTATTTTGTACATATACATATTTTATGATTTTAGCTTGCTTGTAAAATACAGCTTCATTTTGCTTCTGAACCTTCTGAGCGAGCCTGGTGATTTTGGGGGTAATTTCAATCCACCACAGGGCTGGGGAGACAAACATGCCTGTTTCACAGAAGTCTTGTGAAGCTCTGGCCAGTCTGAAGGTAGAGGAAAAGCTGCACCTCTCTCAAATTGTGCTGAAGCTTAAGCCATTGGAAAGAGAGTTGCAGAAAGAGACGCTTTGAGGCTCACTGTAATAGACAAGGACTTAAAGATTGACATCTTCCTGAGTGAAGTCTCTTCAAGTGCTGAACTTCAGACTCAACGTGGAGTACAGGCATGAGGGAAACTTGCACCATTTCCATTACTTAATTTTTTGGGAAAAGGACTCAGGAAGTTCAAGTTTCTATGTGAATAAAATCCTTCCAAGCAGTGTCCAGACAAAACCCTGTAGGCCCTTAGAGGCTAATAAGTATGTTAGCAGGACCAGATGGTATTCTTTAATGATCTCTGCTCAGTCACTAAGGTACAGTTTTGAAGTAGTCCATAAAGTATTAAGTATCATGAAGAGCTCTAGAGTCAATCAATAATTGGATTTCTATAACCTTGTGATGGCTTTGAGTTGTGAGACACAGTGTGAAATTCAACAGGACACAGGATTTTATTCATCATTTGAATAAGCCTCATTTACCACCCACATTAATGGCTTAATTAGCACAGGTTACCTATATTGATCTGGAAAACATTTGTGAAATGTAATGGACACAGGAAAAAGAGGGGGAAAAAGAAAGGAAAAGCCCTTTCTGTAGGATTTGGATATGATCCTTTGCTCTGCAGTAAAATTCCATCAAGCCAAAAGCAAAAAAAAAAAAAAAAAAAAAAAAAAAAGGGGAAAAAAAA
>VWZI01001484.1:34756-48585 GCA_013396835.1 Psilopogon haemacephalus
AAGGAAAAAAAAAAAAGAAAAAAGGGGAAAAAAAAAACCTAACTGTAATAGTGATGAGTAACATCACTGGGGGAGGAGGAGGGAGAGGAGCTTTCACTTTCCCTGTATTGCTATGGCTCTGCTTGCCCTTGTTTGTAGTTTGTCTGTTGATGATGTCTCTTGTTTGGGAAGAGAAGAATAACCTGGAGTGTGTTATGACTCATAGCCTCTATAAACTGGGCCCTGAGAGGTCTTGCACAGTTGGATGAGTTCTGTAAGGACTACTAATTTAAGATTTTAAAAAAATTTTATAGTCTTTCAGAGTGGTAGCCCTAAAATGAATTTAAGGCATTGCCTCTGTTTTCTCTCTCTCATCAGATGGCAGAAAGTCTGTGAAAGACTCAAAATCACTTTCAGGTAGATAAAAGGCATTTTTAAGATATAATCCACAAAAGGCCTTATTTCCTGTTGTTTTGCCAGAACATCTAGAGCTTCCACACTGCTGGTGTAGCTGCACATAGCCTGTGAGGAATAGGGAGGGAGTAGCCTTTGAGTAACGGGGCAGGAGAGCTGCTGTGAGCTGCTAGGGTGCAGAGAACATGTAATCAAAACTCCACACCCACCAAGCACCTTATGTAGTGGGAATCTATGGATTTTGTCTACAAATTAAAAACCTGTAAAGGGATCTAAGGCAGTGGGGAAAAAAAAAAAAAGTAGTACTTATGAAGACAGCTAAAAATAATTTAGCATTTTATAAAAAATCAAGGAGGTTTTTTGGGTTCATGAAAATTTCTGCACTTACAATGGTGGTTGGCATCAATACACATATGAAATACATGTAGATGAGCCAAGTTAATTTTGGTTTTGAGCCCTTGTCTGAATTTTGCTGCTCACATGGATCTAAAATCAAAGATGTCTTGTTTTTCTATCACCACCTAATCTATGGATTGCCTGAGTTGTACTTGCAAGATCCTGGAGAAATCAATTTCCTGTTTAGTTTCATATGCGCTGACTGCACTGGATAGTCACTATCCTACCCTCTATTTGACTCAAAATGCCTTTGCTGGGTCTTAGTTTACGTAAATAAAAACAGGATTTTTTGGAAAGGTGTCGGTTGCTATGTGGTCAGAAAATTAATTGATGACTGAGAAGTTGTCTGTCAACACTATGTTTAAAATCAAGGGAGCCTGTGAAGGCATAGAATCAGACTTCAATGCTTGCACCAGTTGAAGTGTGCCTGAAAAATGCCGTAATCCTTGGGGAGTGTAAGAGCCAGCATAAGAGTCCTAATTAATCAGTGGCCTAGCATAATAATCAGGACTCCTTTAACCTTGTTCTGAGTCTACAAATCTCAGTACAAGAGTGACTTGCTGACAGAGGGGTTAAAATTTTTGCTTCTAACAATTTTCCTTATTTTTAACTTCTAGTCATGTATTGCCTCTCTAGGTAATTGGTGCAATCACGACCAGTTATGCAATTAGGCCAAACAGATGTGGTAATGTGTGTGCAATTCTGATGACAGCTGTAAAAACCTTTACCGAACTAAGCATAAGAGTGTCACAACTCATATGCAGCAAGAGAGACTTGAAATTCATGGCCATTATGAAAATCAAGTCTTGCAAAATAAAAACTGATGACTCCATGCTAGGAAATATGTTCTTACAAGCTTTAGTTTGAAAAAGAAATCAGAATGTTTTAAGTTACGGAGCTCAAAATAAATTTTCATTCATGGTCTGATTAGCTGGCACAGGGATAAGTCAAAGTTGGCTGTACGTATCCTTATCACCAAAGGAACATCTTTATGCTAGACCAGGACTCTATATACCACTTTGCAAACTTTGTTTTACTGCTGAGAACAGGTGCGAATCTGCTCGCTTAGTTATTATAGCCTGGGTATCAACGTGGCCAGTGTGATGCAGCAGCAGCTGGCAGCTTGGCCCATTTTAGATCAGGCCAGCATGTGTTCCTGGCTCATAAATACTTGGNTTTTTTTTTTTGGTTGCCCCTGGAGTTCCTGGAGCTGAAGGTTATCTGCTGCGATACAGAAAACCCTGCCATTGGCTCCAGCTCTTTTGCCCATTACAAAATCAGTGCTGAGAGTGCTGGCAGAAATCAAGTTTAGTGTCTGCAACAGCCTTGTTGCTGAGGAGTGGTCAAAGGATTTTTCTCTTGAGAACATGTAAGAGAACTTTCAACTATATTATTATTTTGAAATAAAAAGTGTCTGGCTTCTGTCAAGAAGTAGATTATTTTTTTTTGTTTTAACCCCCAAGCCCCAGACATGAGCAATACTTCAGCCAAACACTAAATTTTGTGAGCAATATATTTTTCTAAATAAACACAAATGCATCAGAATATCTCCCAGAAAAAGCCCAGTCGATTTGTAGCCCCTCAAATAATAACTGTCCAGAGTACAGTCTGAACAGCTCTCAGAAGCCTTCAACATCACTTTCTGTAGTTGCACCCCTGGTTTGGAATGGTTCTAGGAATAATTGAGTAGTACAGGTTTAGACACTAGCTACTTTTCACTAAATGCTCATCGTGAGAAGCAAAAGTTAGAGAAAGATGTTAAAACAATTGCCAGAGATCCACTAGAAAAAACAATGCAGAATACCTCACTCTGGACTCCAACAGTCCTCTTTACACAGGAACAAATACAAACATCTGCAGGAGAACATATGGCACTTGCCAGCTGATTCTTACCCACACACTATTCTTTGTGTTGGCCAAGGTGTGAATTGCTTCTCTAATAGAATCATAGAAGCATGGAATAGTTTAGGTTGGAAAAGACCTTTAAAATCACTGAATCCAGCTGTTAACCTTACACTGCCAAATCCACCACTAAACCACGTCCTTAAATGCCATATCTGCATGTCCTCTAAATACCTTTGGGGATGGTGACTCAAGCACTTTGTTGAGCAGCCTGTTCCAGTACTTAACCATTGCAGTCAATAAATTTTTCATAATATCCAATCTAAACCTCCCCTGGTGCAATTTTTTGTCCTATTGCTTGTTACATGGGTGAAGAAACCAACCTTCACCTCACTGCAACCTCCTCTTGGGTAGTTGTAAGGAGTGACAAGGTCTCTCCTGAGCCTCCTTTTGCTCAGACTAAATAACCCCACTTCCCTCAGCTGCTTCTTATAAAACTTGTTCTCCAGACCCCTCACCAGCTTCATTGCCCTTTTTTGGACACAGTCCACCACCTCACAGTCTTTGTTGTAGTGAGAGTTTCAAAACTGAACCCAGTATTTGAGGTGTGGTCCCTCCAATGTTGAGTGTGGAAGGACAATCACTTTCCTAGATTACTGGCCACACTATTTCTGATACAGGCCAGGACATTGTTGGCCTTGGCCACTTGCACCACTGCTGGCTCATATTCAGCTGGGTATTGACCAACACCCCCATGAACTTTTCTATTGTGTAGCTTTCCAACCACTCTTCAGTTTCCAACAATTGAGAATGAAGTGGGGCAGACAACCCCTTTCTTCTTGCTCATTTGCTGGGGAAACAGAAAAGAGGCACTGGGACAGGATGCTACCTTATGCAAAACCCTTGAGCTCTTCAGCAGTTTTCTATTTGCACTCTATGAAATTTTTCAGCTTCACTTTTTTTTCTGGTCTTAGTATGCTCCATTTCACCAGTGCACAGACTGAAAACTAGCTGGATGAGTTTGCAAGTCAACACATGTGGTGTACTGGGAAAATTACTTTTAAAGTCCCACCTGGAACACACACATTCCCCTGAAAGCAGCTCTGTATGACACTGAGGAGCAGCTTTGCAACATGGCTGGCTCCAAACAGAGTTAAAATAAAGCTGGTTCTGTGACCGTGCCTGGTGTTGGACCCTGTTTCTTGCTACCCAGACGCAAGTAAGAAGAGCAGAAATAATAACTGCATGTTGTCTCATTCTACCAGGAATGAGCATTACCCTGAGCACTTATTATTTATTTCCTTTCATTAGGAATAAATAAATTAGAAGGCAGAGAGGAATATGCTTTTAGGAAATGTTCACATGCTAGGTCTGATAATGACTCTTCTCCCATGAGGAATATTGATGGGCTTCCACTGTGCAGTGTCCTCTCTCAACAGTCCCACAAGGTCAGAACTGCAGTGAAATAAGACAGCTTCTTCATGGCAGCCTTCATTTCTCTTATCTCCATGCCCTTACAATTTGTTGACTGTTCTCTCTGACCACCTGCCTCTCACGCTCCTCTGTCTGATTCTTCTCTGTTCCTAAGTCAGAATTTTTCTAGGGGAGATTGTCTGCAATGATCTGGGCAATGGAATGTAGTGTTGGCATAGGGTAGTCCGGAGGTCCAGGGAGTAACCATCTGGAGTTGAAGTCCCCACAGGAGATATGCTGGTATACCATGGCCATGTAGCAATTGAATGCACAATCAGATTAGAGTTGATATGCCATTGTGGCCATCTGAAACAGTGATTTCCAGCTGGTAATCAAAGTTGCTAGTTGCCCAAGGTCATGCCTTCAAATGTCATGTCAGCACACAACAGTGTGTGCTGGAATTAGGCCCTTTGTGCATCAGACCCTGGATTTTAAAGCCACTTTCACTTGGCATAACCTAAACCCAACTTCCTCTGCTGCTAAACAGCATAGCTTTCGCAAAGATATCTTCTCCAAAAGTCAGCAGTTACTGGATATCCCAGTAACATGTGAGGAGGTCCAGCCCACGGGATGCGGGTTGGATGCTGCTGGGGTGAGAAGGGAGCTTGCACAGAAAGAAATCACTCTAGGGAGAGTGTGCCTCCCATGGGGTGTTGCTATCCCTACACCAAGCATCTAGATGCCAAACAACTTCTCCAAGCCATTTCTATCTGTTTTCTTGCAGCTTATTTTGTTTCAAGCTATTGCATAGTCAACAAGGAACTGGCTACCTAGCCTATCTGGTGATGAAATTTGGGAACTAGCTTTTGTGGACCTCCCCCAAATGTTTAGCTGCAACTGGATGTACTCTTTAGGGACAGGTCATCAGGCATGGGTTATGATCAGCCATCAGCCTAGACTCTCTGGGCTTTTACCCTGAGCTCACTCTGAAATAAACACACCCGGAGATCTGACTCATGCAAACTTTTGAAAATTTAACCTATTGACTCATTCCCAATTGTAAAGTCAGTCTGGGGAAAGAGCACCTTATATTTCAAACATAAAATCCTCCTCTCCTCTTCAGTGGAGGGCACATTAAAAGTAAAGTGATTCAGAACTGGATCTTGGCAGTTCAAGATCACCTACTGTTTTCTCATCACTCTGGCAATTGCTTTCCAAGGAAACCTTTGCAAAACAAGAGAATACAAACTAATTTGCCATTTCTGAATTGCATAAGATTAGCTGTTTTACTGAAACAAACCAGTGTTTATCAACAGAGCTCAACTGCTATGCACTAGATCAAGACTAGTAAATAGGAGGTATGATACCAATGATTACCTGAATGTATGTGGCTGCTTAGCACAAGTGCTGAGTGACTGGTGGAAAACTTGATTTGCTAAGCAAATGGCTTGAACAAAATAAACAACTGGGTGATTTTGTTACCAACCCATGCTTCTAATTACACTTTATTAAATTTCCAGTAATTTATTTAATGCCCTACTTTTTTTTATTCAACACTTTCCAGAAAAGTAGTTACATTGGTTAAGGTTTTGGTTACTCCTAGTAATTCCCCATAAGATACAATTTGCCTCTTGGCTCTATGACCCCATTTGTGATTCCAAACAAATTAGTACTTCCACTGAGAGGGACTCAAGTGACATTCAGTGGCACTGTCTGAGGGGAGAATGTTTGCCTTATCTTTTTTTGAAGACTTCAATATGCATTATAAAATCCATGCTGCCAAAATTAAGGACTCAACAAAATCTCTGTGACTATTCCTTAGCCCTTCATACAGGCATGCAGCAATGCAATTAAAAATGGTGTCCTTGTAAAAAAGGATGCCTTTTGCAGATTTGATTACAGCTATGGAGTAATTTTGCTCTTAAAAGATCACCAAGAAACTACCCAGACTGCCGAAATAAACTTCTTGTCATTAAACCAAATAATCCTAGCTGTCTCAGGCTACCCAAAGCCAGGTTTGTTTTTTTGTCGCCAAATACACCCCAAATAACAACCTTCCTCCCTAGGTTGACAGTTTCCTTTTACAGCTTTGTACTCAAGATGTGGTTGTAAATTTAAATTTCAAGCCATTTGCTCCAACTGTCTTCTTAACATTAACAAAAGAGGAGCAAGGAAAGAAACAAAAGAAAAGAAACAAACAGAATAAGCTATGCAAAGTAAAAGGACACTAATGAAAGCAGTAACTTACTGTAGCTACTTTCACTATCGCTGGCATTAGAAGAAACATGTTCTGCAAGAACAGTACAGCAAATTAAAGAACATAACCAAGCACCACAAAGCCGCAGAAACGGAAAAGAGCTGCCACAATCATGCAGAGGTAGTTGTGCAGCGAGAAAACAAACTGTGTAGTGATATCACTTGAAGACTTTTAGATAATTACGTGGGTAAAAATGAAAGCTTTCTCTCTTGAGGAATTTCAGAAAGAGGCTATACATACTAGCTCGTGATAAGTGTCATAGCAAAGCCATATATTTTCTTCAGCTAGTTAATGATACCTCAGATAACTTAACTTCAAAGCACATTATGGGCCACTCGCATCTCATTGAACGTCCTGACTAATTCTGTGAAACCTGTGTCTGCTTCTATTACTCTGCACTATCAGTAATGTGCATTGGAACAATTCCTGCTAAGTTTCTAACCTGTGTCCATCTTTAATTTCCATGCACTATTCTGAATGGCTAAAAAAAAATCAACATGAAAATTGTTTTGGTACCAAATATTGTATAGAATCATAGAATGGTTTAGGTTGGAAAAGACCTCAAAGATCATGCAGTTCCAACCCCCTGCCATAGGCAGGGACAACTCCCACTAGATCAGGTCGCTCAAGACCTCATCGAGCCTGGCCTTGAACACATCCAGGGAGGGAGCAGACACAGCCTCCCTGGGAAACCTGTTCCAGTGCCTCGCCACCCTCACTGTGAAGAATTTCTTCCTAACATCCCGTTCAAATCTCCCCTCCGCCAATTTGAACCCATTCCCCCTCGTCCTGTCATTACAAGACCTTGTGAACAGTCCCTCCCCAGCCCTCCTGTAGGCCCCCCTCAGATACTGGTGGTCTGCTATAAGGTCTCCTCGAAGCCTTCTTTTCTCCAGGCTGAAAAGCCCCAATTCTCTCAGCCTGTCCTCATAGCAGAGGTGCTCCAGCCCTCTGATCATCTTTGTGGCCCTCCTCTGGACTATTTTACCCTTGTCCCAAGGAAGATGACAAAACCAATGACTAACAAAATAAATGGAAGAAGTCTTTTTTTTTAGTGTAGCTTCAGGATTTGAGCTTTGGGATACGAAGCTGGTAAGACAATTCTGGGTAGGTGAGTAGGGACATAATAGCCATCATGATGGGTTATGTGGTTTGGCAAGTCTGGTGTCTTGCTTCTATTATCATTATTATTTAAAGAAAGGTACAATCTGTACCATGTAAAGTGACTGTTCCCAAACTGTAGTCAGAAGACTACTTATAGGGAAACTAAGATGCTATACAGGACCTGAACAACTTTATTAAACAAGAACAAATAGTAGGAGCTTCCATTATAAAGCATATCAGAATTGAATAGGAGTCAAATCTGTAGGGGTGGGAATGCCTAGAGGTGTGTCTAGAATTGAAGATTAGGTGGAACATTAATAAACTAGAGCCTATGTAATACCTCTGTGCTACTTTTCCCTTAGCAATTTGTAGAATTCAGCTATGCCCCTTCAAGTGTATGGCTGTTATGGAGATTTGCCTTTGTAAGGACACAGATATTCAGGAGGGTTATCAGATCAGAAATATTCTGCTTCTCTTTAGGCAGGGAAGAATCTGCATTTGCTGCTAATGAGCTGCTATGACACGTAAAGGAGCAGAATCGTTAAAATTCATGTGGCACTGACATTTGCTGTCTATCACTGACAAAACTTGTAGAAATGTTCTTCGTGCAAGAGACAAAGCTTTCATCTTTGAACAGTGAGCTACTGGAGGGCTTAAAAGTCATATCATTAAAAAGTCCCTTCGACAAATCAGTCTGAAATAATCTGTAAAACCTGTGTGCATGGGTGTGCATTCCTGCAATTAAAAAGCACATACAAAACAGTAGATGATGCAACTTTAACATCCACACACATTTTGCTCCAATTACTTGGTGCTTAAAAAAAAAAAGAAAAAAAAAAGTGAGAACTGAGGAAAAAGCAGCCAAACACATGCAAATGGTGTTTTCTATAAATTATTTAGATGTGAATACAGAAGACAATGTAGCCATTTATACAGAAATAAACTGCAAATATGTCGCTTGATAGGAGTTCTATTTGCCTAACTTTTGAGGAAGCAAAATTCTTTCTGAACAATTATCTGACACATTACACATTCTGCAATGCCAAGTCTTGAGACAGGATTGCTGCATTGGAAAAAGAAATTGATTAGGGTTGCACAACAGAAAATAGGTTGCTAATAGGTGACATGGTTCCAAAATCAGCTTTGGATAAAGCATGGTCTTCTCTATCCTGCAAATGACTTCTTCCATTAATAACAAATGCTAGTCTAAAATCCAGCAAAGTAGCAAACACTCCCATGCAAAAAGCTGAAAATGCAGAAGCAGCAGCAAAAAATAGTTCTCTATTGACCGCCTTGGGATGTGATCAAGTTACAGTATTTAACTTTGCCTTTAGTTGGAGAAGGGGGGGGTTGTTGCTGAAAAGACCAGTCTAGGTAGCAATATGAGTTGTAGGTATGCTACTCTACAGAGCTGCCATGATGGGAACAATAACATACTGTCAGAAACAAAAGGTGTTATTACAAAAGAAGTGAAAGTGCCTGCTCGATACACTGTATGTTATTTAATATCGTCATGCAGAACAAAACAATTGAAACATTTTTAACGCATTCACAGCTGGGTAACAAATAAGACTCTATCTTGTGCATGCTAGGAGTGGAGGGTCCTCAGAGAAGGAACAGAAGCCAAAACAAAACAAAACAAAACAAAACAAAGTTAAAAAAAAAAAAAAGAAAAAGAAAAGAAAAGTTTACAGTGACCATTCCTGGGAACTTACTCAGAGTCTTTGTTCCATAACCGTCGTCACCTAATCCGGGGATGTCCTGCACGGAAGTCCCCAGAGAGAGCAATGAGAAAGGAAGAACAGCCGCAGAAGAGGAAGGAAGAAGTCAGTGGAGTTGAAATGGATACTACCATGACTGACCATGTTGATTGAGCAATCTGGATCCCTGCTTTTTCCTTCTGAAAAAAAACCTTCAGACCCAAATTCTATGGGAAGGCAGCCAATGAAAGAGGCAGTGACCATGATACATGGCTTTTGGAGATGTGAGGAAGAAGGAACTATCAGATAAATGAAGTTTCAGAAATTATCATTGCCAGACAAATTTAGGAGGAAATACTTTAAAAAACCCAAACAGTTTCTATCCAGGCTTGGAACAAGCATATATTTTAATAATGCTGGTTCTTTCTACAGTTTAAGCCAGTAGTAAATGCCCAAGAAGGTACACATTCCATGATCCGATTTACTTCTTTAAGCAGTTAACGCTGTTGCACCATTTAATTGTTTTACTGTTAGTGATGCTGCTCAATGCAATCAATTTGGAGAATGTAAAATGAAAAAAAAAACAAAACAAAACAGATTAGAGCAGACCTTTTAAAATGTAATAATTTAGTTTAGTATTGTGAAAGAAATCACATTTGCATTATTATGAGCCAATTCTGACCTGGGAATATTTAATCAGAGGCAAGTTTGCATTTATGACAGGGTGCAACAACAACTCTGAGGCGCCACATTTGTTCTTCCAAAAGTTAAGGTCACTGTTTTGTTCTTCTGAAAATGACATTTCCAGGGATGGAAAGACCAGCTGGATCCAAACTGCAGTCACACATTGGTCACAGTAGTAATACCTCTCCTGCCTGCCTACGACAGCTGTTTGCCTAGATGTGTGTGATACTGGCATCATGCGTGTCACCCATTTTTTGTGCTGCTGCATGTGACATCGTCTCCAAGAGGTTACTTACGTTCTGGATCACTTGTTTCCTGCTCACTCTGCTCCTTGCTCTTGTAGAATGGGAATTTTCGTGAAAAGATGAAGTTCTTTTTACGCTTGTCATTGAATGACTGTGAAGGAGAAAAGGCATGGGGCAAAAACAGGGACGTCTAATTGTTGTCACACTCATGCTGACAAAACAACTAGTTTGTAAAAGTGGAGAGAACTGTAGTGACTCAAATCAGTCCAAACCAAGTGGCTGCAAAGAACCAGAGGTGATTGTGGTGAGGTCTGCAGGTTGAAGGCAAAGCCCCTAGAGATTGAATCAATCTGATTACAGAGGTGTCAGATCACAACCTTCAGCTCCTTATTTGAAAGCTATTGTGTTTGGCTTGTTCAGATGAAGGGATACAGATGACTCAGCATGCTTTGAGATCAAGTCAATCACCTTTAATCATAGCAGACTGTACACAGAATTAATTAACTGGCTGAAAAAGAATAGGCCATAAAGAAGGAAGTAGAAGCCTTTGATTTGCCTGTAGTTGGTATGTGAATTCAGTCCTGTGCCAGTTAACATCAAGTACTGAATTTCCGGTAACTGCTATTGATTTCATAATGTTTTATTTGTTCTCTTAATCAACAAATTCTTAAGTGTGTTTTAACATTTTTTGTTGGGGCATGATTTAAAATAATAAGTTCTTTTCATTTTATACATGTATATTTACTCATTAGTTTGCTCTGGATATGCTTTTAGTTTTATGTGATTTAGAGATGGAACTCTGCTGATAGCCAATATTTTATTGCACGTTGAGCAACATACACTGTTTTAATTCTCTGAATGGGAAATTAATATGGAAGAAATAGTTTGATTTTTTTTTTTTTTTAAACATTGAAAACCCTTTGACTTTATAGATAGTCACAAGGGCTGATAGCAGCATAGCGTGCAGAAGTAGGATATGCTTGCTTGGAACATTTCCTTCAGATACTAAATGAGGAATTAGGGTCCCTATGGAGTTAACTGAGAGAAGCTGTCACTTTAGAGGCTGCTCACACTAAGCTGCAGGTAGTGCTTATTTGAAGTGGTCTGTGTTGTCTGTCAATGTCCTACACCACTCCCTATACTGAACATATGCAATGCCCGGACACATGACTTTGCCAGCAATCACCTCCAAGAGAGTACTTTCCTTCTTAGCTCATTTGAAGAACCAGTCTCATGTGTTTGTCATTGCTCAAATGAAATGTAACAAGCATTTGGCTCCAGTTCTGAAATGGAATATATTTGGAGTTTCAGAACATATTTAATTTTTCTTACATTTTGCAAGCATGGCATAAAATTAGGTTTAGAATACGTATTTCTGAAAGATGTGAAGTAAAGTACTGAAAAATCTCTGTTAAAATAGTTGCCTAATTGTGTCACAAAAGTTTCATGCCACTTTTACATATCAAGCATATTTAAAATTCAGTAACTGAAAATAAAGGGGGGGAAAAAAAAGCACATGTAGAATAAATGATCCATGAAAATCTTTCAGAGTATGTAAACATTCAATGTGAAATTAACATGAAAGTCATGCAAAAATAATCCAGACAACATGCAGTTCCAAAACAAAGCAAATACAAAAGAAAGCCAGAGGGGGAAAAAAATAATATGCATGTGAAGGACCAAAGTAATCTGTGGATGAAAAGATGATTGACATGCACATTACATAACTGTGATGACCTAAAGGATATAATTAAACTGTGTTTTCTGTGATAATTTCTATTATTTTTCCAAAGAAAAGAAGGTACCATGTTAACATTTCCCATTGTGAAAATGTTGTTTGTCACGATTCCTCTGAATTTGACATAGTAATCATATAGGCATTACACTTTAAAAGAGGGTGGGGAAATATACACAATAGCACCTCAAAAGAAAAAAAACAACCAAACAACTGAAAGGGTTTTAAAATGACAATCTATTACCAAATGCCATTTCACTTTGAAATTAAAGAGGAAATCACCAAATTGATAAATAAATATGTTGTTTCACAAAGATTATACAAAAAAGTAACACTTGTAAGCATGCTTTTCATTTCTTTCCCCAACAGTCTAGAGCAAAAATCATCAGAAATCCCATTTTCATCAGAAAAACATACTTCTTTTCCCCCAAGCTTATTCATGATCTAACAGTATATTCCAGATCAGAGAGATATCCTATATTGTTACTTAAAGTTTTTCTCTTTTCAACTTCAGATGCTGGGTAGACTTTTTAATAAGATATGGTTCCACTTCAATTTAGACAATCAAAATCTGACAATTCATAACAGGTGACTATTATGTCCAACCGTGTCAGCTGCATTTACAGGAAAAAGCTTTGCTCCTAAAATAAAGCTGACTTTAGAATTTTTTTATCCATAAGCAAAATGTTCATGCATGTGCAAATATGCCTCTAGATTACTCAACGTATACATTCATGGTAATGACTTTAATGTAGTCAGGATAATTATAGTTAACAAAGAAAAGGTAAAATATAAAATATGAAAATGGGTCTGATGCTGAAAATTTGTAGCAATAATTAGTCCTTGATAGCTGAATGGATTTACCAAGGTTTTTAGGTTTTGTTTTTATTTCTTGATATTATGTATATATTGTTTCACAAGAAACACAGTATCCTTAATTTTGGTTTTGTATCTAATACAAATGTGATTAAACTCAGGCTCCTGGTCTCCATGTTAAGGATATGAAATCCTCAAACAACTGGCAAAATACTTCTTATGGATACCATGAGGTATACCTCTACTGTATAGAGATAAGGGTGTTGGCAAAGACAGGAGAGGAAGACTCATACAGACTAATGCCATGTGTTTATTAGACACACTGTGCTAGCTCCAGATTGTGTTCTGTTGATGGAGGAGTAGAGACTAACACTGAATGTGCATTTTCTTTTTTTAAGAAAGGATCATGCATATGAGCAACGGGGGTAAGGTTAAACAGTGAACTTCAGGTGTGTGCTTTTGACAGATTTTATTTCTATGAAATGGCAACTTTGAGACCTGTCAAATATTCTGGAGGCAGTTTTCACAGAGGCTCCCTGTGCCACTGGAGAGCTGTGAAATAGCTGCAGGATAAATGAGAGGTATTTGCCTGCATCTCTCAGCTCAATGAAAACGTTTCAAGCAACTGGAACTGAAATTGGGGTATCAGGCTTAGGCTTAATTCAACCATATTTATGCAGACAGAGTTTCTGAAAGTCGGTGAAAAATGTATTCTTGTGCAAGGCACAATTTCTTTGCCATGAATATTGTGAAATCCTGTAAGGGCAAATAACTTGGGAATTCCCAGTTGCAGTGAAAAACCTGCCACCACTTCACACAGGCTACCACTAACCTAGGAATTGGTGGTAGGAAGCACTTCATACAGACAAGCGCCTAAGACTAAAAAGCAAATGAAATTTTCAAGTACTGCCTGACAACCAAACATGAGGTCATTCTTCATAATGTCTGAATTGTGATGAAAAAAACAGAGAGTCTTTTCTCAGANAAAGGGAGAAAGTCTTTGATGTCCTGGCTCAAACTGTTGTTTGAAATTATTTAGACTGAGATTGTATTTTGGAGAATTCAGGAAAAAAAAAAAAGCAAACAAAAAAGAATAAGAATAATTGTGGTGTGCACTTTTGTTTGACCAAATATTTCCAGGTGTCCCCAGTTATCTAACCTTCTCTGGTTGTGACAGACATTAAGACACTGTGTGTTTCTTGTTTAAGAACTCCTTTCAATTTTTTTTTTTTTTTTTTTTTTTT
>VWZI01001484.1:48598-99592 GCA_013396835.1 Psilopogon haemacephalus
TTTTTTTGGTGTGTGTGTGTGTTTATGTGTGTCAACATTGTTTTTGAATCCTAAATGTTTTTCTTTAGGTACAGAAGCTGTACTCACATTACTCATCAGCTAACAGGATAGTGTTACTTTAAAGGAAATGTTCAGGTAGCATTGAATAAACAACATGACTTAAGAATTTGCTTTATAGTGGTAAACATCACAAAGAATAGTGGCATCAGGAATCTGGCAAATTATCATTGTTATCATTTTGCCATAGGCAAAATTATATCATTGTTTATTCTGAGCTTCTTCCCAATTTTTTTTTCCAGAGTGCAGCTGATCCAGCTCATACTACTTAGTGCAGATATGCTCTTGATAGAGGTTGTCTTCTTTATGCTTTGCAGAAGAAGCTAATATGTTGGAGAAAGATATCTTTTGATGCTCTAAAAGCAACTATATCTTCTAAACTCCATTAAACTCACAAATACATGGAGAATAATTAATTTTGCTATTTTATTCAACCAGTGCTAATCCTCAGCCAGGAGCTGGGAACCGGTGTTTATCACCTGAGAAAAAAAGCTGTTCCAGACCACTGGCTGTGAAATCCTTTTATAGAGGGTGTAGATGAATTTAATTTAACAACTATTTTTAGTCAGGTTTGGGCTATGCTTTAGCCTAGCTTTTCTGTTGTGTGACTATCTGCATCAGTCTTGTTCTGAGATTGGTCTGGCAGTGTATATGAGTTAATTCATTTTGCTGCCTCTCATCCGCTATGTTGTTTCTTTTTTTTTTAAATTTTGGTTTGTTTAATTCTTCTTTAATACCTACCTTTGGTCTAATTTAAATGAAAAGCCCTCATTTATACCACATTCTACAAAATGAAATTTATCAGCAATATTATTTCCCTGCAATCCTTTTCTCTTTATTTTAATTCAACTTTTTGTATTAGGGACATACCTTTACTCTGTTTGAACACTGACTTTAATAAAGAATTGGGCATGTAAAGACTGTTAAATCTCTACATGTTAAATCTCTCCCATCATATCAAAAAGTGACACTGACACCAGAAGGGAAAGTTTTGGACTGTAACAGATAGGCAGTCTCATTTTTTTTCCTTCAAACATCTATTACCTTTCTGCCTTTGCAGTGTGCTTTTTCATTCAAAATGCACAGTGCATATGAAATCTCCAAGACAAACTTTGCAAAGAATCCTGCTAAAGTATCTGCTTTATGTGAAAAATGGTTTTGCAGTTAGCATGGCAGCATGATCTGGAGAACAGAGGTCAGACCACACCTTGGGATCTTCTGCCTCATCATTCCATCTGCAGTACTGGGACCTCCTCGCAGGCACTTTGTGGGGATTAGGTCAACACTATGACCCGATGGATGCTATCACTGAGGGCATGGGAATTTTGTTTATTAAGATAACAAAGTACAAATGGGGTTGAATGTCTTGACTAAGTCTAGAAGAAAGTCAACGCTACTGAGTCATTCTTGCTTTCCTGTGTAATGACAAACTTGGTAATGGACTGAGTTCACATGTGAAGGAACCTCATAGCAGGGCTGGATCACCTCTGCTATGAGGACAGGCTGAGAGAATTGGGGCTTTTCAGCCTGGAGAAGATAAAGCTTCAAGGAGACCTTAAGGTAGCCTTCCAGTATCTGAGGAGGGCCTACAGGAAGGCTGGGGAGGGACTATTCACAAGGTCTTGTAATGACAGGACGAGGGGGAATGGGTTCAAATTGGCAGAGGGAAGATTTGAACGGGATGTTAGGAGGAAGTTCTTCACAGTGAGGGTGGTGAGGCACTGGAACAGGTTGCCCAGGGAGGTTGTGGCTGCTCCCTCTCTGGATGTGTTCAAGGCTAGGCTGGATGAGGTCTTGAGCGTCCTGATCTAGTGGGAGGTGTCCCTGCCTATGGTGGGGGGTTGGAACTGGATGATCTTTAAGGTCTCTTCCAACCTAAACCATTCTATGATTCTATGATTCTATGATTCTATGATTCTTAATGACACCTGTGCAGACATGCAGAAGATAAACTAAGAAGCTGTTAGTGGCAACTGTAAGCCTGCTTGTATACGGACCACACAGTATATTCCTTAAGATATGTGTCTTCATTCACAGTCTGATCACTTAGCAAGCAACACTTGCCAACTTCTCTATGCCTTTTTATGAGATGAAGGTGAAACCATGTCCCTGTTTTCTTAAGTTCAACCCTATATTTTTGTAGATACAGCAACTATTTGGAAAACAAAGTAAAAAAGCCTGGGCTACATTAATTTGTTGTTGAATTTTTGCACCATGCTCTGTTATGATAAGTGAGAACAAACTTTGGGTAAGAAGTTCATATGAAGATAACTTTGCCTGCTTATATTTCCTATGAAGCTGCAGGGAGATTTGGGTCTTGGGAATCCAGAAAAAAAAAAAAAAATATATATATAACCCTGGTTAAAAACGTTGTTCTATCTAGCTTCTACAGACAAGGATAGTGTTGTTTAGTATTCACAAATATGAAATTTTACTTTTTTTAAGACTCTCCTAATGTCACTTGTCAGGCAGCAAACTAAATTTTAATTCCTAATGAAACAACAGTTCAAACCTACCCAAACTACCAAGGGAATAGAAAGACTTGCAAGAAAGCATATAAAAGCAGTATTTTCAATTCTGCAAACATGTATTTGACTTGGTACAAGGTATGAGGGCAGTACTCATCTGCACTAATTTACATTGCATCATTGTCAGCAGGATTGAAACGCCAACGTAAAAACCTCTGTGTGACAGCCAAGGTCATTTGCAAGCACCTGAAGGTTGTACACAAAGAGGGAGGGAAAGATTTGTTCAAGAAACAACACTGAAATTAATAGTGTGAAAATAAGAAAGGGCAAAGCTCCTTGACAGTGAAATCAATTTGGATGTAGAATAATCTGCCCCAAGGGAAGTGGAAAAGCCTAGATCATTTTTCACATTTAAAACAACTCTGCTAATCTTAAGTACTATGGGGAATAACACTGCAGTGCTGGGAGAGAAGGAGGCAGTCGAGGGAAAAAAGCTAGACAATAAGTCTCTCCCTGCTCTAATATTTGTGTTTCTGTGGTGAGATGCTCATGGGTTCAGTATTATAGAACTGTGCTGAGGTCTAGTCTGGGCTTTGACATAACTGTGCTTACTACAATCATCTGGGCAGTGTGAAGGTTTTAATCTCCTTTGGAGCTAGAAAGTGTAGTCAGCATTTGAAAATGTGATCCCAAATCCCCAGAATTTCACTACTCTTTTTCTTTTTCTTTCTTCTTTTTTTTTTTTTTCCCCTTCCTTGTTAAAGCTGATGTGTACCATCCAATGCTGATGTGTACCATCCAATGCTGATGTGTACCATCCAATGCTGATGTGTACCATCCAATGCTGATGTGTACCCTCAGATACTGATCCCACTGATAAATTGCTGTGCACTTGAACATGTCTCAGCATCTGTTGTGCAACATTGATAATGAGAGCCTTGCAGTTCAACAGTAATGCTGCTTGGCACTTAGCATAGTTTTGGGATCGTCTGATCACTGTTCTAGACCCGCAGATTTTCCTATAGCATACACTGTAGGACCTTTATCTGCTCAACCTTCATCCCACAGTATTGATCAGATATTTCCTCATATCTTTGTCTTAACTCTTGATTTCCAGTTGGCTGATGGTGCTTCTCTAGATTTGCAAATGAAACTACATAAAAAGAATACTTCACTCGTATTTTGTGAAGTAGTAGCAGAAAAAGATTTACGATGCCTACAGGCCTTCAAACTATTCACTGAAAGATAACTGGAGCCTGCTTATCTTGTGAAATGCCCTTCTGAGTGAAAGAAAGAATGTCTGCTCTCACAGGTAGCTGGTGTAGCAGGATGAATTATGGCAAAGACTTGGCTCAGGAATAGTGAATCATGGTTTTAACCTGAAACATTGATTTAGCCTTACAGGTAAAACTGTAATCACACGGGCAGACAAATCCAAAGTCAACCTCTAAGAAAGTCATGTGATGTTTCTGAAGGAGGTGAAGTTCCTACATCTTCCACTTAATGCATCTCACACAGTCTCACAAACAGGATGTCAAATTAGATGGACTTTGGCTTTGACCCAGCTTGGCAGTTCCTGTGTCCCTATTACCTCCCAAGCATGACCTGTGTGTCACTAAGTCAATCATAACTCAGCTGCTTGAATTTGAGTGAGACAGAAATAAAGATGCAAAATTAACAGTCAGGTTAACAGTCGGCAAGTCACATGTAAGGTTTTACTCTTCTGGAACTTTGTGTGAAATCTTACTAGAAGAAAACTCTGTCCTGTTTCTAGTTCTTTGCCAACAGCTACTGCCAATATTATACATTTGTATTTTCAACCACTTTTTTTTTGGGAGGAAAAGCCAAGTAACTATGACATTATCTATACATACATGCAAATTTCCTACCACTTAATTCAGGGCATAGGACAACACTTTATAAAAATAGTACACATGAAGTTAAATTCAGCAGAAAAGCAGAAATTTCTGATGGAACAGCTTAGAAGAAAAGCAGGTAAGTCTCAGCTATAAACTTTGGTATTCTGCCTCTGCTAGCAATTCTTCACTGTTTTATATCTAATCTGTGACCAATTTAAACATTGCACCCCATACCTTTATGTCAACAGCTCTCTTAAATGTTACTCTTACCTAAGCAGGGAAGGCACACACTTGTGGAATAGAAAACACTGATGCTATGGTCTCTAAAACTGCTTCTGTAACATTATGACCAGCTAAGAAACAGCATTGTCTTATAAATAAACTCCAAGAAGTCATGAGGCTGAAGAAAATGGAAAAATCTATGAAACTTCATTTGTATTTAAATTGCTCTTTAAGCAAAGAAATGAGTCCATCAGTATTTTCTTTGACTGACAAGAAATATTTTGCACTGCCTGAATCAAGTTGAACCCCAATGCCTTTATTTCTTATATTTGTTACTTGATTTGATTATGCTTACAGGCTGCAGATATTTAGAATTTATATTTAATAATAAAATACAAAATGGCTTGCTTTTTTTTTTTTTTCCTTTCCCCGCCCCCCACAGAATCACAGAACTTCAGAGGTTGGAAGGGACACTGGAAAAACAGATCAAAAGACTTCTCACTTTAGTATTTTTATTTAATTTGAAAGAAAACCACCTACTGGATTTTAAAAAGAAAGTTACAAAAACATATTTCTTTGCTTCAGCTGAGTTAAAGCCTCAAATTTGACCTGACAGTATTTTTCACAATTCTAGAAGTAGTTCACCTCTTTAAAAAACCAGGTTCCTTCAGGCATGCCAGTTCCCTGCTAGAGCCAATACTGCTACCATGACGTAAATTAAAATTGAAGACTCACTTGTATTCCTTTACTTTCCACTGTGACCTGGGCCCAACAGGCATTATTATTAAATTATTGCATGACTTTGTGGAGTGTCTCAAGATATCCTGGAGCAATGATACCCTGTACAGTAAGTTTTTTCTGGCTATGTGCTGTTTTATTATCTGAATTTCCTATGATTAATTCAGCACATGAGTGAACTGGATGCTGCTGGCAGGAGAGTTTCTAACGTACCTTGCAGAAACACTGAGCAAAAATTGATCAGCTCAAGGGGAGGAGTGAGAGCAGCCCAATACTATGGGCTCAGGTCAAAACAGATGGGCAGCCAGTGTCTACTGCCTGGCACCAGCTTCAGCCATCAAGAAACATCAAGACAGGACTCTGGAAGGTTTGAAAATACATGAAGGAGCATGGGCAGCTGGACAAATGAACCCAGCTTTTCTTCCAGCGTGGGGAGAGGAAGCCTTTCTCCTCAAAGATACAAGCTGCACTGGCAGGAATGATGCTGAGATTTGATTCTTCCATGACACCCAATACTAACCCCCTTTCTGAAGTCTTGCAGCCTTTGCCAGAACTTCAGTTCAACAGAGAGAAAACCAGAAGCAAGACAGCAACAATGTCACATGGAGAAGTGCAATTTCTTCTTCCTTCCGGTGCCGAGCAGTCTCACCCTGAAGTTCTTGAGAGTATCTTCAGACCTACTAATGTCCTGTGACAATAAAAAGTCCTTGTGCAGAAGATATATCTGCTGCACAATTTGCTTTTACTAATTTCTACCATTAAAAAAAACAACCAAACTTCTTTAAGAGATCTACCCCACCTGGAGTAGTGTGTGCAGTTCTGGAGCCCCCAGCACAAACAGGACATGGAACTGTTGGAGAGAGTCCAGAGGAGGGCCACAAAGATGATCAGAGGGCTGGAGCACCTCTGCTATGAGGACAGGCAGAGGGAGTTGGGGCTTTTCAGCCTGGAGAAGAGAAGGCTTCGAGGAGACCTTATAGCAGCCTACCAGTATCTGAGGGGGGCCTACAGGAGGGCTGGGGAGGGACTGTTCACAAGGTCTTGTAATGACAGGACGAGGGGGAATGGGTTCAAATTGGTGGAGGGGAGATTTGAATGGGATATTAGGAAGAAATTCTTCACAGTGAGGGTGGTGAGGCACTGGAAGAGGTTTCCCAGGGAGGTTGTGTCTGCTCCCTCCCTGGATGTGTTGAAGGCCAGGCTGGATGAGGTCTTGAGTGACCTGATCTAGTGGGAGGTGTCCCGGCCTGTGGCAGGGGGTTGGAACTGGATGATCTTTGAGGTCTCTTCCAACCTAGACCATTCTATGATTCTATGATTTATGTTGCTGATGAGGAATTCTTGCAACATGGGTTCATATTACTTTCTTATCCTTGTAATCACTTTCCATTTTATCAGAGAGGAAGCATTCTTGAATGAATAAAGCTAAAGAGCAACAGCTAAATTCCAATATTGCAGAAACAATGGGTTTGTAAAAGATTTTCTGTGAATTAGTAAGGGAGATGAAAAAATCAGAATTTTTATGACATAAATGATTTCCAAAGCTTATTTTAAGTTGCACACATGAAAAAGTGTTTGTATTTTCTGGTTACAGCAAAACAAGTTTTAATCATTCTGAAATGGGGGAGTGTACAGTAATGCAATGATTCACAGCTTTGGCAAGTAAATGACATATAAAATAATTTTCTATAAAAAGCTCAGTTCTGAGTAGAAGAGGAGTTTCTTGTCTGTACTTTTTCCACCTGTAGCTATATAAGCAAAAATGTTCAGAAGTCTGCATATCTCCACAACATATGAAACAACATAAATTGTGTTGACACTGCAGGAGGTATATGTTGGGCTGAGCAGAGGGTTTTCTCCTATGCATTTCTAGATAGCTTTGCCTAGCCTTGCTTAGCCCAGCCTAGCCTAGCCTAATCTAACTTAACTTATCCAAGCATTTACATTTCACACTTGGGAAAGTGATAATTAAAGAGTACATGGGGAATACCTGTTACAACTTCTTAATTTAATCACTGCAAATACTAGTGCAAAGAATAATGCAAAAGAAGTGTCTGAGATGTCTGTATTAGGCTACACAGTTTAAGGCCCTGTGTTTTTTCAAGTTTAGAAAGTCATGTCCAATCATGACAAAGCAGATGAGTAGTGCAAAGCCCTGTCAGTTCTCAGTTTTGTGGCACTGAAGTGCCATAACTTTGTCCCACCATGTCTTGAAATGGTGGCTATGTTTTTTAGAAGAAGAACCTAGAGAACGCTCACAGAAATGGATTCACTGCACCTAGTTTTAAACATTTACACCACAGGTGCCTGGGGCAGATGTAGTGACCACAAGCTCCCTTTACATTCAGTGAATGATTCATCTCACATCTCTTAGATAACAGGACAACAATGCCATGTTGGTACTCTTGACCATGAAGAAAGGAAGAGTTGTTCAATTGGGGGATTTTTGAAGAGGAGAAATATCAATTTTGAAGGCAGGAAATACATAATAAATACACTCAGCTAATGTTTTAAATATTGGGGCATGTCGGAGGATCTATTTTTTCTGGCAGTGCAGTGTAACCCACTGGACAGCATGTGTTACCAGGCTTGCCAAGTCAGCAGCTACCTCCAGGACAAAGATGCAAGTTTTTGAACATGCGCAGTTTGTGGATTTTCTTCTGCTTTTATTATTGTACCAGTAACTTCAGAAAAATCCATTACTGTGAGATATCTTTAGAAAAGAAGTGCAAAGAAAAGTTGGTCAAAATACACTGAGCAAAACATACGAACACTGTCCCCCTGAAATTAATTACCGAACAATAATGTCCAGTAAAGCATTGATGTTAGAAACAACTTTGATAGGCAGAGAGTGGATCACTAGCTTAATACATATATATATATATTTTTTGTCTCAGTTTCTAATTTCTGAGAAGTGGGGATTCAGCTGAGATTATCACCTTTTTCTCTGCATTGCTACATGTGCTGGTTTGAACTAATTGGAGAATTTGAGAGAGAAATTAGACTATTAGCTGAGGAATGAAAATACATCGTGTCACTTCACTCACAGCTTTACTGAGAAAGAAAAAAAAGTGTTTTAAGAGTTGTAACCCAAATATAGATAAGTCAGACAGTTTCAGGCCTCTCTGGCTGCGGCTGCTGTCTTGCATGGTTCCTTTGTCTCTGCTTTTGTAGCTAATTCTCAATAATTCTACTAACTTCTTTCCTACTGCTAATTCCCCTGGCCGATCTACCTTGCCTGTCTGCTGCATCAACAGATGCTGAGATAAGGTTGGGAAAGGGGGGAAAGGTGGTAGGGGTGGTTTGAAGAAAAACCCTCTTGGAGATTCTGGTCTCTGGGAGGGGTGTGGTGTTTCTGTATTACCTTTTCACTGTATATATCTGTAAATATCTGTTATACATTGTAAATATCTGCTTGTATATTGTGCACTGCTGTAAATATAAAGCTTCATTTATCAACTTCCAGCATTCTGAGTCCTAGCCGAGGTTATATCAGAAGGTGGGGAGGGGGCAGGTAACTGCTAAACCACCACACTACATCCAGATCTGCAATGGTGAACAACTAGCACAGATGTTGTACCTGAGACCAGGGCAGATGTGATTGCAGGTTCTGCATGGAGAAGATGAAGACAAATAAATCAGCCCCGGTATATATTGATAGAAGAACAACAGGCTTAAACTGCTAAAGTTTAGCTTTCTGATGATAAGAGTGAAGCACTGGAGTGGGCTGTTTAGGAAGAAAATGAAATGTTTTGTGCTAGGTCTTTAACTAGAAATTAGACAAATCAAGAGAGGAGGAAGGTATAGAAAAGGGGGCTGGGAAGCCCAGCCCCTCAGGGCATGGGCTGGGATTCAGTGACCACTTGAGGTTCCTTACAGAGCAGTTTTTCCTCTGATTTGTTGACTAGAAAACATCACTGTTTTCTAGAGCATAAATTGTTTGGAACTAGGTGGGTTGTTTTTTTGGTGTTTGTGGGCTTTTTTTCCCCAAATACTTAAACTGTCAAAACAATTTGGGCATTAGGAGGAGTGGTATATTAAATATGCAGAGGGTTTTATGTACAGAACAATACAGAATTTGTTGTCTCAGTCAAGATTGGGTCTTCCCTTTCATGACTCAATGCAGTGTTGCTAAAATGATAATAAAGCAAGAAGATGACCTTACACTGCAGGAAGGGCTGTGGGATCTGTAAACAGAATCCACTCATAAGCTCTCCAGCTTCTGACTGTCATAACAAATACATTCAGAGGCAGCTGAAGGGGCAGGCTGAGTGTGGTGTAGGTGATCTCGCTGGAATATGGAAAGAACTGTGGATGACAAACTAAGTGGACAGAAAAAGCTAATGGATAGTGATGGAGCAATATGGTGTGGGATCACATGCCAGGATCTGTGCTGCTGCTGAGCAGCAGAACTGCTGGGAGATATTCTGGAGTGTTGGGGCAGTCCCTTTTCCTGCAAGGCACCTTGTCCCCATTTAGCATCCCTCACATTCTTCTGGTAATGATTCTTGGTGATCATGGACTGGGCATCCAGTGTGCAACCTGACACATGCATTAGAAGTTGAGAGACTGTAAGAAGCATGGTGTTTATTCCACTGGGAACTGAAATTGTGTATTTGCCCACAGGACAATGTTCTGGATCCACAGGCCAAATAAGGTGTGAAATGGAAAGGCATACGATATAAAAAAATCCCCAAGTTCTCTGTATAAATTTATGTTTTACCTAAACATTGTGCTTCAAGATAGAGGAGCAATTCTTTGGGAACAGACAATACCAATGTGTATTAGTAAAGAGGTGAGATGTTGATAATGTTCTTTCCAAGAGCTACAGTTTCCACTATAAAAATATTTTGAAGAGACAGTCAAGAAAGAGTATATGATCTGACAGGGAGAAAAGCAAAAGAGGTGCTATTTTTGTCTCCTGAGAGACTGGCTGTAATTACAACAGTTGAGAAAAAAGCAGATTACTGGCTCATCTCTTTTCCCTCTGTAACATTTGCATCTTTTGACATTCTTCTGGATTCAGTAAAAAAAAAAAAAAAAAAAGTGAAAAGCCTCAAGCATGGCAGGTTTTAGGATTAGAAAAGGAAAGGCTATTTTTGTTCAGCCTGAAGCCTATGGTAGGGAAAACTGCTAAGAGTTCAGTATGTTACTTTGGCAGATACATAACCCTGCTCACAGCTACTTGCACATTCTGCTCCCTTTGGCACCAAGGTGAGCATCATTAAATACCTGGGATATGATCTTAAGTTCAATGGCATAAAACATACTTTTTAATTTAGTTTGTACTCACGTAAGTCCTGTAGCTTCCTCCAGCATAAGTATCAGACATAAAACTTTGGGTTGCTCTATTTTTCACCCATAGACCAGTGGGCACCATAGACTGAGGCTTAGGAAATAGTAACTGTGCTGTCTTGTCTTCATTTATATATATATATTTTTTTTTTTTTTAAATGTTTGAAACTTTAAGGCAGATGGTATTCTGGAAACTCTGCTCTTTGCTGCAGTAGCATAGAGCAGCCATAGCGAACAAGAGAGGTGAACTGGTTGCTTTTATACTCCAGCCATAGGGAACAAGGAGGGTGGGCTGGTTGCTTTTGTACTCCAGCCATAGGGAACAAGAGGGGTGGGCTGGTTGCTTTCATACTCCAGCCATAGGGAACAAGGAGGGTGGGCTGGTTGCTTTCATACTCCAGCCATCTTCAGTAACAATCAGAAGAATGAAGTTAGAGACTCAGCTTGGTCACCCCAACTGAGAACACTGGAACAGATTGCCTATGGAGGTGGTGGAGGCCCCATCCCTGGAGGCCTTTAAGACCAGGCTGGATGGGACTCTGAGAAACCCGAACTAGTGGGAGGTTGGAACTGGATGATCCCTTCCTGTCCTGACAATTCTATGATTGTATGATCTTTGCTTGGTAAAATGAAGCTGTTGCTACCAGTATTTGCATTCCTCTCCTTATTACACAGGTGTTAGCATCTCTAACTGGTTTCATATGTTTAAAAATGTTAATAGAATCTAAGATTCTGAGGATGACTGAACACGAACAAATAATTTTCTAACAGAACATTAAAGAAAAACAGCCCTATTGGGTTGAACCAGAGATGCAGTCAGTCCAGCATGTTTTTTTAGAAGTTGTCCAATAACAAATAATTAGAACAAAAAGCTGAGAAAACCTGACCCTTACCCTTTTATAACCTCTCTGTTTCTTGAAACCAACAACTACTATGTCTTGAGCTACATGATGAAGGTGTTAAAAGTTGTCATTGGATCCGTTGCTTGCTAAATTATCTAATCCCTCTTACACTTATTTTTTATGCAATATCCTGTAATGATGATCATCAGAATTTAATCATGCATTGTATAGAGAGGTACTATCCATTACCTAATTAAAATTTGAGACCAGAAAGAAGATTTCACTGGAGCTCCCTAATTATGTTTCACACTCCCTATTTTGGTATTTGCCCTTATTTTGTAGGCTTTTATTTCACAAGCTGTGGATTGGAGGAGTCAAATGAAACGAATTAAAAGTGAATTAAATTTTCTGGATCACAATTAAAAAAAAAGCCTGCTGAAGTAATTTTCCAGATGAGTCCACACACTCAAGTTTGTCTTGAAAAACAGGAACTTTTGGGCTTTTGAAAAAATGATCCTTTAGCTATCCTTGCAAACAGATTTGTCAACTATATTGTTGAGTCTTCTTAAACCACTTTTTAGTGAGACACAAGAAGCTGATCAGCTACAAATGCCACATCATCTGTAATGATTTCTTTATCTTACCTCTGATTTTGGAATAAAAAATGAGGCATAAACAGATGAAGATGAATAAGACTTTTAAAACCTGCAGAATAATTAGATCATATTTTAAAATCATAACTCAGATAAATTTTGGCACTATCTATATGGTGGTGTAGGGCCAAATGGATCCAATACAAACCTAGTACAGGCCCTGGCTCACCCAGACATTTCATGAAACCTTTTTTGTGGGTTATTTATTCTTAAACACTGCTTCTACAAGGCAAAGAAGGAGCTGGGGCCAGCAAGATGATTTGGATAAAATTGTAACAGAGTAACTCTTTTACCAGTGCAAAACCCCCTGAGGATTCTCTGTATTCAGTTAAATTTTGTCTAAAAAAATAAAATAAAATAAAAACGCCTCCATGCACATCACCTGGCCCAGTTTTAGAAATACCTCATGAAAAGCTATTCTCCCAATTTCATCTTTAGAGTAAATTAAGACAGTACCACCTGCCCTCGCAGTCATGAATGGATGAGCACAAAGGTGCATCAGACACATATAAACTCATTCCCATCTGAAGTTCAGCTTGATTTCCAACAGAATAGTTCTCCTGGGCCTCCTGCAGCCCTGTTTGTCTGAACTGAATTTCCTTCACATTAAAAAAAGCCCAAACCAAACCATACCAAAAATGTTAGACAGCTTCTTTTTGGATACTATAAAAGACTGAATGGAAATGCTGATCCCTACTATTTGTGTACTGAAACACAGTGTTTTATGAATTAGTGCTTCATTTAACAGTGAACACTTTCCCCCTTTATGCCTCTTCAAAGAGAAGCCCTGAAATTGTGGGATTGGGGTTTTTTTTTATGTAGAAGAAAGCAAATTTTATCAAATAGTAACAATAGTTAAATGCCCCAAGAGGTTCAGTAGTTTTGGTCTCTAACTGTTTGATGTCCTAAACACTGAAACAAGCATTGATGTGAATGGTTGGAAGATTAATGTCACACTGATGACAAAAAAATGGAAAAACAATTTGGGGAATCTAAAAGGTAATTAAGTTCTTGACAGACTCACTTGAATAAGGACTGTTAGTTATATGAACGAGCTGTTCCCCTGAGGCTTGGATTAGGTACAGGAAATAGACATTTAACAAGTGATTTCATTGGCAATATACAGCTTTTTATCTCCCAAGATAAATGGCAACATTAATTTACAGGGTTGAAGGGTATGGTCATTCCAAATTAAAAAATGGAGTTCTGCCTCCTGAGGACATGCAATGAGATGCTTCTACAGTGCACTTTGTTAAATATTGCACACCAAGTTATCTGCACTTGCAAATATTGTGCAGAGGCTGAACTCTGATGCCATGCACCTTATAAATCTCAAAACCTTCTATCAGTGCATTTGCATAGAACTCAGGAACTTGGCCATTCAGTGAGACTTGGACAGACTGGAGAGCTGGGCAAAAAGGAACCTAAATGAGGTTCAGCAAGGATATGTGCAGAGTCCTGCACCTGGGAAGGAATAGTAAACTGCACCAGTACAAGCTGGGATGTGATCTACTGGAAAACAGCTCTGTGGAGAAGGACCTGGGAGTCCTGGTGGCCAAGAAGCTATCCATGGGACAGCAATGTATCCTTGTGGCCAAGAAGGCCAATGGGATCCTGGGGTGCCTTAAGAGAAATGTGTCCAGCAGATCAAGAGAGGTTCTCCTCCCCCTCTACTCTGCACTGGTGAGACCTCACCCGGAATACTGCATTCAGTTTTGGGCTCCCCAGTTCAGGAGGGACAGGGATCTACTTGAAAGAGTCCAATGGAGAGCTATGAAGATGATTAAGGACCTGGGACTTTTTGGCCTGTTGAAGAGAAGACTTAGAGAGGATCTAATCAATGTTTATAAACATCTGTGGGCTGGGTGTCAAGAGGGTAGGGACAGGCCCTTCTCAGCTGTGCCCTGTGATAGGACAAGGGGCAATGGGTATAAACTACACTTCAACATGAGGAAGAACTTCTTTACTGTAAGGGTTCACTGAGCACTGGAACAGGCTCCCCAAAGAGGTTATGGAGTGTCCTCTGGAGACTCAAGACCTTCCTAGATGTGTTGCCATGTGACCTGCACTAGATTCTATGGTGCTGCTCTGGCAGGAGGGTTGTACTAGAAGATCTCCAGAGGTCCCTTTCAACCTCTAACAGCCTGTGATCCTGTGAACTCTTATGCAGAGAACTAGCAAGGAAATATTTGCAAGCTTGGAATATTATTTTGCTGGCATGTAGAGACGTGGCATCTACTGTGCTATGAACTGCATGCTTATAGCAAGAGAAACTTCTTATCCTGCTAACCTGTCTGAGTTAAGGACAGAATAAACTAGGATAAAGGAAGTATTGTTCATATTATGGAGAAAACTGAAGGAAGAAGTGGTTAAGAATGAGAATTTTAAACTAGGCAAGAACAGCAGGTCTGGAAAGGATTGCTGTGATCTCATTAATGTTTATAAATATGTAAGGGGCGAGTGCCAGGAGGATGGAGCCAGCTTCTTCTCCGTGATGCCCAGTGAGAGGATGAGGGGCAATGGGTGGACCATGTGAACCAAGGAAGAATTTTTTCACTGTGAGGGTGACAGAGCAATGGAACCAGCTGCCCAGGGAGGCTGTGGAATCTTCCTCTCTGGAGATATTCAAGAACTGTCTGGATGTGTTCCAGTGCTCTGGCAGGAGGTCTGGACCAGATGATCTTTTGAGGTCCCTTTCACTCCCTGACACGCTATGATTCTATGAACCACTTGGGTTTTGTCCCTTATTAGCACCTACCTACAGGACTGCATCCTCTCATCATACAGTTTCAGCCCTGTGCTGTGTTTTCTGCAGCCAAATAGGAGTGTTTTTTTGCTGATGGTTTCTGAAGCTCTGTCTCTGGGTTTGCTCACAGAAGCCCTCAGCTGTAAATCTCCTGCATGCCAACTGGACAGTTTTCAAAAGTAAATGCCTGAAAATGTCATGTCAACTATTCACTACTGCTACAAGTGTAAGCTATGCTGCAGCTGGAAAATATACCTCAACAGCCAGAACTGTGGGCATTCCTCACACTACAGCTCTTGCCAGCCAGATGGCAATGTACAGGATATTTGACACCAGGCTACTGAGAACTGTTGACTGTGGGGGACAATAAACATTGCGGAGTGGCTGTTCTCTACAGAAGGGAACTTGTCTGTTTTGTGTTGGCTGGCCTAATGTGCCTGCTGTGAAACACACCTGTGTTCAATGTCTGTCACAACTGTCAAAGCAAAACATCCAAAACCTAAACTTTACACCAAGGACTATGTCTTGTTTGAGATGTAGCACCTACTGAAGCCAGGGAATTTACACTTCTTGCAGTATTTCATTAAACAATTTCCCAAATGCATTGGGGTTTTTGTATCTTTTTTTTTTTCCCTTTTTTTTTTTTCTTCTTCTCTATCCATCATTTTACTAAAATCACAGCAATCACAGAATGTTCTGTATTTTCTTAGCATCTTCCAATTAGGAGGCACTGTCAGTCAGTACTATTATAAAAAGAACGTTTAATTATTTCAAAGATCATAACATACTATATTCCTGTCTATATTTCACTACGCTCCAGGTCACCAGACTCCACTGAG
Organism: Psilopogon haemacephalus; assembly: GCA_013396835.1. Taxonomy (NCBI): domain Eukaryota; kingdom Metazoa; phylum Chordata; class Aves; order Piciformes; family Megalaimidae; genus Psilopogon; species Psilopogon haemacephalus. Next base: position 64,318 of record VWZI01001484.1, read on the forward strand.
TCTCTAGGCAACAATCTAGACATTACCTAGAGCACTAAAATTTTCTCTGAACCATCTACAACAATTCCCAAGTACAACTTCAAAAGGTTTCATTAACTACATACCCCTTTCGCATCGATCACACCAGGTTTTGCGTTGAATTTCACTGTCTTCAAGCGTGCCCGCTCCTTCCTTTCGACTCTGGGGAAAAGAAAACACAAGTAAAGAAACACTTGTTGATTAGAGCAGCTTTTTTTTTCTACCATACCTTTGATATCTAACATCTTAAGGCCATTTGTAGCTTATTCTGTATAAAGTGAGCATTTAAAGCAAATTTGATAGATTGGAGAACAGGAGAGAGGTCAGGTCACTTCCTCAGCCAACAGTGGAAGACAGGGCTGGATACAAGGAGCCTTGGTTGTCCTATACCAGCTGCCTTCCAGTATATTTGAGAGTGTGGTAAAAGCCTATGAAGGAGATTTACCCTTTCCAATTTAAGCTGAAAAAAAATCAGGCAAGATTTAGAGTTACTCTGTAGTAAGAGGAACAAAATAGGGATGAACAGAGAATAAGCTGTTCACCTCAGTGCTTTCAAATGTGCACTTTAGGATAGAATACATTTCATAGTATCATACAATCATTTAGGTTGGAAAAGTTCTTTAAGATCAAGTCTGTGCTGGTTTGAGACAAAGTGGAATATTTTGATAAGAGAAATTAGACTATAGGCTGAGAAAAGAAAACATTGATGATGTCTACTTCACTCATAGGTTTGCTGACCAATACGAAAGTAAGACCCCAAACACAGGTAAGAGAGATGCTTGGGTTTGAGCTCTGGGCTGTTGGTCTCTTCCTTTCCCTGCCTTCTAGCTGGATCTGTGTAACCCAACTAATCTAACCCCACCCTGATCTTCCCTGTTTACCTGGCATATAAGATACTGGGATAAGACTGGGTGATTGGGGGAAGGAGGAAGGGTGGTTGGGAACCTCTCTTGGGGACACTGCTCTCTGGCAGGGGCATTGTGTTTCTGTATTACCTTTTTACTGTATATATCTGTAAATATCTGTAATATGTTGTAAATACCTACTTGTATATTGTGCAAAGCTTTATATCCACAGCACAAAGTCCAACCACAAACCTAATATTCTCAAGTCCACCACTAAACCATGCCCTTAAGTACCACATCTACACATCTTTTAAATCTCTCCTTGGATGGTGACTCAAGCACTTCCTTGGGCAGCCTGTTCCAATGTGTAACAACTCTTTCAGTGAAGAAACTCCTTCTGTGTGGGCACCTTTTTGTCTCCCTGTAGAAGGAACTTTGTTCCCTAGCTTACATAAATGATGAACTTCTAGATCATCCAAATAAGGTAAAGTGAATCCCACCATTTAAAAAATCTATTTTCAATATGCTGCCCCCACCCCCTACTGACACGGTTTCAAAGTCATGAACTGCATTAAAAATACCTTAAAATTAGCTTAAAATGTCTGACAAAACAGCACATGACACAGTGGTGGTGAATAGTGTCTAAGCTCATAGTAAATGCCAAACAGAAAGAATGACATTTCATTTGATGTGTTGAGAAGATGCAAGAAATTGCAGTTGGAGAGTCTTGTTCCTTTCCCCCACTACTGGCCCCCCTGGCTCCCAGCAGTGACTCTCATTGCTGCCTTCTCCACAGTAGAAATCTAACAGCCTAAGCAAGCTGAATAGGCTGTAATGGCTTTAAAGAGTTTAAAGAGATGATCCATCAACTTCTCCGTCTGGAGCAGACTTTAAAAGGGGAAAAAGAAGTTCCTTTCCCTCATGCTTCAGATCAACATTTGCCTGACATCTCAATAAAAAGCAGAGAATTTCATACTGGTCTGAGTTTGAAGGAGGTTAACTAGAAGCCTTCCAGGGACTAAGTAGTTAATGGGCAAGCCTTAACAAATGTGCTAGGTATGATAACTTTTCTCAGATTGCCTCCAATCCATAAACCAACATTCACCACACATTCAGGTGATCTGTCCATGCCTTTACAGAGCCCTTTGCACTAGGATCACTGTTTAAATCTTAAGTTCTGCAACATGGCTTTAGAATGTCACAGAGTTTTAAGTCCTCAGTTTGCCTGAAGCTATTCTGAAAATGCTGTCACTGAAGTTTTTTCTTGTTTTAAAAACTTTATTTACAAATCAATGTCAATACATACCTTCTGAGAGATGAAGGTATGCTTTTTGTTGCAATAGACAAGTGCAGAGGAACGTCCTTGAGACTTGGTTATCTAAAACTACACTGTTTTGACAAAAAGATATTTCTGAGGAGATGTGCAAATGCTCAGGGGCAGAACAGCTAAATTCAACACCTAAATCACTGCAAAATTTGCTGGGTGGTCTTAGTTACGTCATACTCAAAGCAGATAGAATGCAAAGAATTTGTTTCTCTGACTCATTTTAACAGAGAATTCATTCTAATTGGGTGAGTTCTGAAAACGGAGTGGGGAGGTACCTGCTACCAAATAGTGAGGCTGAATAGGAGAGGAAACAGTTCAAATATGAGAGGTCTTTCTCTGGGCTAGGTCTAGTCTGGCCCCATTAACCAACCACTAGATGCATTGGATGAGCTCGTGTTCAAGATCAATTCAGAATGAACAAATCTTGCACTTATTCACCAAGACTGTCCAATGAGATGAACCAAAGCGAAGAAAAGGAAAAAGGATGACAAAAAGGACAGTTGTTTTCCAAGCTCAATCCTGGTCTGCAAAATCAGATCACACAGCCACTATGGGCTCACCTTCCAGGACCTGAGAGCCCAAACTGTTGTGTGATATGAGCTAAAACTTGGATTAGTCTGTGTAGTCCTAATATTCACATATTTTAAAAAGCTTAAATGCCCCAAATAAAATGTCTCAAAAGTTATATGATGCTAATATCCATAGCTTCAACAAACACAGCTTGAGAGAGAAGTTGTTATGCTGTATATGCAATGCCTTCAGAGTGAGAAAATAACTGAGAGCTAAAAAACTCTCTTTCAGAGAGAAACACATTATCAAAATCATTGGCAACAAGCCATTGCCAAGCAAATTAATTCTGAAGAAGACACAGGCCATTTTTTATTTTAATGCTAAATATATTTATCCACCAAAATAATATAGAAGTGGAATGTGCATCATCTTGATCCATTTGCATCTTGGAATCAAGATTGGACAGACATGAATTAGAGTCCTCAGTATAGAGGGGAAAAAAAAGAGACACAGAAGGAGTTTGTTGGAACTGGATGATCTTTGAGGTCTCTTCCAGCCTAAACCATTCTATGATTCTATGTCAATGTCTATTGTCAATAGACAATTCATTGTTTCTTTTCTTAAATATAATGGATCAATATCTTGAATTCCCATTGTTTAATGAATGAGCATTATCTTAAAAGTGTGTTAGTAAAACGTGTTAGAAATACATGTTAGTAAAACTTGAAATCTATTAGCAAACTGAAATATATGCAGTAAATATTTAACCTTTGGGAAAACTGCACACCCTTAGTATATGTGGGAAGTTCATCATAACAGCAAAATTTACATATGTTAGATAATTCAACTTTTAACACTGTACACTTAAATAATAATGCCAGGAATGAAAACAAAATACCTAAGAGAGGGTGAACTATCCCCCAGACAAAACTGATGCCAAAAAAACCACTGTGGCTTTCCTGTATATTGAGGGAGCCTACAGAAAAGCTGGTGAGGGACTTTTTAGAATGTTAGGTAGTGACAGGACTAGGGGGATTGGAGCAAAACTAGAAATGGGTAGATTCGGATTGGATGTTAGGAAAAAGTTCTTCACCATGAGTGTGGTGAAATACTGGAACAGGCTACCCAGAGAGGTGGTGGAAGTTTTTAAGGCCAGGTTGGGTGAGACTGAGCAGCCTGATTTCATGTGACGTGTCCCTGCCCATGGCAGGGGGGTTGGAACTGGATGATCCTTGAGGTCCCTTCCAGCTGTGGCAATTCTACGATTCTATAAGAAATCTAAAGGCAAGAAGCTACTCATGCCTTTACTCACCCTGACTAATGTGGTCATTACTGTAGAAGTGACATTCAGTGCTTTTGTAGAATCATCTACAGATTCTATCAACTACTGGCCCAAAAGAAAAAAAAAATGTGACCAGCCACCTATAATTGAAACAGTAACTCTGTTTGTCTAAGATTAGGAATTGCTCTAGGAAATCTCGGTTTAATCCTACAAAGCTAGCTTGATATTGAATTTTTATTAGACAATAAATAGCTGGGAAAAAGAAGCAAATTTTATTATGTCCTTTAAACTGGTCCACATATGACCCTTTGCCTAACTTCCACAGTTTCACACAAATGACACTGGAACACATTCCTGCAAATCTCCTGGTTTCTAAGTCTGGATAGCAAGAATATCTACTTTCTGATAATTACTTTAAAAAATACAAATTGGAGTCCTGCGATAAAAGGATAATTAACACAACATGTTTCCTTCTGAGTGGGCTTATGTATCTCTCACTGAAACACACAGAGGGTTGGTTACTATAGTTACAGTTTAAATTTAGAATAAATGCACTTCTATGTGTGTGTGGAATATTCACATGGAAACAGCTCGAATGCAGCTTTCAAATTAAATCTATGTTATTCGAGACACATGAGCAGCCTCAAACTTCGGCTAGCAGATGAAGTCCCTTGGCAGTACCAGTAAGAAATGAAGACTGGAGGCTGTGTAATTGCCTAAATAGGATGGATGCCTTCTGAGAAAATAATTGGCTTAAATGAACACAGTATTCTACTTATTAATCTGTGTTAACATTTAAACTCATTCCAGTGCTGTCTAACTCCCTAAAAACATCTGCTTTTAACTTCATTTCTCGTTCACTACATACAAAAGTTTGGACATTAACCCTGAACAGTGGATCTTATTTATGAAATTGGTCATAATTGCACTAGCAGCCACGGAGGCACTGCTGTTTCCTACAGGCATAACAGATGGATGAGAAGCCGCAGAAACATTCTGCATTGCTTTGAGAAGCATATAAATAAAGCCATTAAGCGTCATTAATCCTCCAGGCAAACATATCAACAATGTTCATACATGCTCAGCATCTCTGATAAATATTACTGATGTTTCAGAAGCTGGTACTGTCTTATGGACAGCACACAGTGTTGCCTCTCATTACAATTTTCCTGACACCTTCCACAATAAAATGTTCTCAGTCACTTCTGATTTAGCTGCCAATTGAAGTTTCACGTGTCTCAGGATGAGTGCACTACAGTTCATAGAATCATAGAATGGTTTAGGTTGGAAGAGACCTCAAGGATCATCCAGTTCCAACCCCCTGCCACAGGCAGGGACACCCCCCACTAGATCAGGTCGCTCAAGACCTCATCCAGCCTGGCCATGAACACATCCAGGGAGGGAGCAGCCACAACCTCCCAGGGCAATCTGTTCCAGTGCCTCACCACCCTCACTGTGAAGAATTTCTTCCTAACATCCCATTCAAATCTCCCCTCTGCCAATTTGAACCCATTCCCCCTCGTCCTGTCATTACAAGACCTTGTGAACAGCTCTCCTGTAGGCCCCCTTCAGATTTTGGAAGGCTACTCTAAGGTCTGCTTGAAGCCTTCTCTTCTCCAGGCTGAAAAGCCCTAACTCTCTCAGCCTGTCCTCATAGCAGACTCTCTCCAACAGTTCCATGTCCTTCCTGTGCTGGGGGCTCCAGAACTGCACACAGTACTCCAGGTGGGGTCTGAGGAGAGCAGAGTAAAGGGGGAGAATCACCTCCCTTGCCCTGCTGTGTGGCAGTTATAGGGTTAACACTCTAGTTTCATTCGATATTTTAAATAAAGAATTGTACTGGATGCAGAAGAACAACAATAAGATAAATCTATATAATTTCATTCATTTGCTGGACTAGTATATAATCTGCTGTATAAACTATTTCCTTTTTTTATTTGCCTTTTCTGCCTTCTGCTCACTCTTGCTCTTCCCTTCTCTGCACTGGCTGATTTCTGCACTAACCTTGGCTGAGTAGTGGTCTTGGTTTTCTCAGTGTGGGGTGGAGAAGAAGGTGACTGTTAGCCCCTTCTGCGCTTCATCCAGTGGTGTTGAGGAACAATTCAGGGGGATCCCTGTGAGGGTCGTTGTGTTATTTCTACATTGTAAATAATTGTAAATATTTGCAAATATATTTTCCTGCATACGCATTGCATTACACACTTATAAATTTTAGCTTCCTTTGCTTCTAAGTCATCTGAGCTGGTCTGGTAATTTTATCTGGGGGGCAATTTCAACCCACCACAATTTGCTGCCAAAAGTGTCAGTGAAATGGGTTAGCTGTCAGAGAAGGGCTAGGATAAAATAAGTGGCTTTGACCAAATTAAAATATACTCTGGTATACTCTGTGGGGCTTGAAAGGTGGCAGTGGGTTGTTTTGGTGTCAGGAGTATACCTCTTTTTCCTGAAGGAATCAATTGAATATTTGAATGTCTGAAGAGCTTTGCTTTTTACATGCTCTGGAGAACTTAAAGAATTTAGCTTCATTCTCTGAAGATTTAGTCTTTGTTGAGGTGGTCAGGGTGCAAGATTGCAGTAAACTGAGGTGCTCCCATAACTTCTCATCTGAGCTACTGGGACACTTTTGCCATAGACAAAAGTCGCAAGGGATATAAAATGATGAAGATTAAAAAATATTGACTATTAGTTCTTTTATTATTGTTGATACAGCTCTTAGAAAATACTTTTTGAAAGAATACTAATTCAAGCTCTTTTTAGTAATTTCATCGATTCTTCAGGTTTGTAATTGCTGCAATATAGGGTAAATAAAGTTCATTCTCTTGATTCCCCAAGAAAAATCACAGAGTGTTTTGCAGCAGCTGACCTTGTGAATGCCTAACTAGCATGAGTATAAATTCTTTACATTGCTTTAGGTGACAACAAACCTACAACAACCTTGGACAACATTTTGATCAATCATATGAGGAAATTGCTGTATCCATTTTACATTCACCATTGTTCTACACAGCAGGATTTGGGGGGTTGTGAAAAAAAATGAAGTGGGACAGTGCAACTGAGGGAGCTGGGGCTGTTTAGTTTGAAAAAGAGGAGGCTGAGGAGAGACTTCATTGCTGTCTACAATTGCCTGAAGAGATGTTCTTGAGAGTCTGGTGTGGTCTCTTCTCACAGGTAATTGGAGATGGAACAAGGGGGAATAGCATCAAACTGAGACTGGGGAGGTTTAGATTGGATATTACAAAAACGTTTTTCACTGATAGAGTGGTCAGGCACTGAAATGAGCTGCCCAGGGAGTTGCTTGAGGCACCCACTAAGGATGTATTTAATGATCATTTGGATGTGGTGCTTAGGGATATGGTTTAAGGTGAACCTTGCAGAGTAGGGTTGTCAGTTGGACTTGGTGATCCTGAGGGTCTTTTCCAACCTGGATGTTTCTGTGATTCTGTGAATCCCCATCTGCCACATTTGCAGAGGTCCTATGTTGCAATTCTGACTTGCCTGATATAAACATTGCTCTCATGCCTCTTTCTAATTATGTATTTTCTAGGTAAAGCTATGATGAAGGGATGCACTGATGCACAGATCCGATTTCTGAAACTATTTTGTGGCCCAAGTCCCATTTTCAATACTGCCCAAGGGTCACTGAAACTCGATGTAAGTTTCAAGTAACATTCAAAGACACCTACACTCAGCATTCAAGTGTCATTTGGGAGCTGAAAAGCCCTGAGTCCCATGTGGAGGCAGCATTGCCTAACACAACTGGTGGGGATTTCACCTCCAGGTTTCCACTGCTCTCCAAGACAGCTCCCTGCAGGCGTCATGTGTGTACAGGAAAATGAACCATGTCTATCTAAGACCTGGGAGAGGTGGAGAAAACCCTGAATGCTTATTTTCTCCTGAAATAATTCTTGGTGGTACATACTTTTTCCAAAAATGCTCAGGTTCATTCTCTTCTTCCCATGTGAAGCTGAAGAAGTGGAGATGTGCATTGAAAACAGCCTTCAGCTTCTCCTCACTAGCAAGTTCAAGACTTCAGTTATTTGGGATGCTTCCTATTCTCTACTGGGATGCAATGCTCACCGCACTGTGGTGTCGTCTCTCTTCTTTGGTGTCTCTGGGCATATGTAGCTGTTGAAAATGGGAGTCTGGGATTTTTAAAAACGAGACGGTAGGATTTTCATGTGCACTGCAGACAAGAACAAATCAAGCATAGCTTGACCTGGCATGAACTGTGATCTCCCATTGTTGGGGGCTAATGGACCACTGGGAAGTTTGTCAGTGCCTTTGCACAAGCACTAAGCAGTCCTCACAGGAGAGTTGTAAAACACCAAGTGAGACAGACTTTACTCTTCAATAACAATGTTCATCACTGATATGGAATAGAGATGCAAATTGAAAACTGGTGTTGAGAATCAAACAACACTAATTTGCACGGATTTGTCACTGTGTTCTGAAGAATGAAAGTTATTTCAGCATGCAAATGTTAGCAAGAAGGGTTATCAAACAGGAGAATGCAATGCAAAATAGACACTTGAAAAGCTTTGCTAGATCTTAAATCTTGGTTAACGTGTTTCTTCCTGTTTTGCTTTGCCCTTTCCAGGTCATCCACATTATATTCGTTTTGCCTGCCCATCAAGTGAAAGGTAACTGAAAAAATGTGTTACTATTACTATTTATAGTCCAGATATGTGGACTCAGACAATATTTTTATATTGATTCCATCCTATGCACTGCTTAGTCTGTGAGGTCTCCGTTTACCAACAGATTGTCCTTCTGAAAATTATTTTTGAGAATGCCTGAAGTGGTTCTTTTGCAGCAGAACATGTACTTTTCAGCAGGAGAGTACATGTTCTAATTCAGCTCTCCACCTTCAGTGATTTGCTAATAGCAGGCTATTCAGCACCTGGTCAATATTTAAAGGGAAAAAAAAAAATGGACCTAGTGCCATTTGGAAGTGAATTCTCATAAAATTGTAGAACGACCTAATTCTGCTTAAAAGCTAAGGGCTGTTTTCCTTCAGCATTAAAGTTTTCCATCATTGCAACAGAAGAGCAAAATGTTTACATGCACATATAAATATAAATTTTATTAGCTTAGTAATATAGTCAGGTAGCTTATTTTAGACAAAGCTTACGTGATTATGCCGTGTTAAAAAGTTTTAACATCCAGGGATTAAAGTCTTAAGGGATGCTTAGAAAGGTGAGCAATTTATAGGAAGCCATTAAAAATAAAACTCACTTGAGTGGATAAACATGCCCTTCTGCCAAGCTGAGCAGAATAACAAATTTAAGTTGGCTTTTTGCCCACAGGGACTTCTGTGCTGGGAAAACCTCTTGTTCCTTGTCCTTAAATGTTTGTGAAACATTGATTTTTGCATACATTCCTCTCCATTTTGCTCTAAAAGGAGAGCATAGTTACATGTGTTTGTGGGAAGAATGTTGTCTGAGATCACAAAAATGAGGTTGGTACCACTATACACCTTCAGCTGATGGTAACAAAGATATTGCATAACATTTTGCAGTCAGGTGTAGTTAAACTACCTGAAAATGGCTATCTGAGAATGATGTTCAGCATGAGAGAAGTTTTGTGGCTGCACATCTTAATAGAAAAAACTGCTGTTGTAGTGTTTTGGGGCCAAATCCTTGCTGGCTACAATGGGAGGAGCAATAAAAGTTCATATTTTACACTCAGCCATTCTGAGGCAATCTGTGTGAAATCACAGCCCAAATTACTTTCAGACCCACAGACTCATGTCAAGCAGATGTATACACATCATGGAAAATACTGAAGCTTGAGATTTGAGATGTTGAAGTTTGCTTGCAAAGTAGGAGCTCTTCTTTTGAGCAGAGACTCAACAAAGTGCAAAGAACCAGAGCTGTAAAATCAATGCTACAGCAAATTAAAATTTACTATTGAATGAGAGCATCTGTAGAGGAATTCTAACTTAGGCACAGTGGTTTCATGCTTTTTGTTGATTTGCTTTAACTAATGTGAGTTTTTCCATGAGAAGAGAAACATAAACATAGGCTTCTCAGCTTGCCACTGTCCTTTATGGAAAACTGAATTTATTTTGTCTATCCAGACAACAAGAAGGACAAATTAAAATTATTGTGAGGCAAAAGCCCAGCACGTATAGAAATTCAAATCTAGAAGTAATTAAACTCTAGTGTAAGTGATTCTGTTAGTCATTCAAGTATAAAATAATGCGGTTTAATGATAGGGGAGCAATTAATGTGTTAACATACTGCACAGATAATACCACAAACTGAGACATTGGTATGTCTCCTCACCTTGGAGACTCTGCCCAGCATAATTGTGCCCTGTTCTCACCTTAGGCATAGCTAGGATACATCATTTTCATGGATGTGGAACCAAGAGAAATTTGTGCTGCAGTATTAATTCATTAATATTATATGGTAACAAGTGTTTTTGTTCAACTACACATGAAGTGCTTTACAGCCTCTCTTACTGTCTCAAACATCAATATGATACAATATCACAACACTTTTACAGCATTATGTTTGGTTTCCATTCAACTGGCCACTCACTCCCATGGCTGTCAGTTAGGCAACAAATACATACTGACAAATGGACAAAGTGTTGCTTTCAGACGTGTAAAGGGTTGCAATTGATATTTTAACACTGCAGGAAACAGAGTATTTAGTTTATATCAATCCCCACTGTCGTCACCAGCTCACCAGTTCAAGGGATTTGGCCTGTGCATAGATCAGTGTCGCCCTCATTTCTTGTACTGCCTCTTTCAATAACCGTCCTCTAGTTGCAGTGCTACCCTCCAAAACTCCCTCTTAAAGACTGACTTTACAATCTACCCACCAACAACATGTCCATACACTGGCAGGAGCATTTTAATCTAATGACAAATAGCTTTCAAACTCTATTGGATTGCATTATAGAAGGCTAATAGGCCTATCAGATGTCCTGGCTTGCCCCACCCTTCTGCTGATGGGGGAAGCAAGGGTGGGAGGAAAACAAAGGCTTGGGCCATTATGTCTCCATCCAAAGTGATAAATAGGTACCCACAGGTGTTTAGGTACTTATTAGTGTCTTGGCCAAATAAGGGTAAGCAAGCTCTGGTTTCACCTAATATAGTCAGTTTTGCAAATGCCATTTTCATTGGTGAATCTCTGTGGCCAAAGGATTCATTACACTCAGGCAAATAATATAAACTGAGCTAAGCTGCAAGCAGTTGTGTTGCCTCTGCCTCACTGCTCTGCCTCAGTTTGTGCTGCTCTGCTCTATGTTCTGCCCTGCTCAGACAACATGCTTTTGCCTCACTGCTCTTGGCTTGGACAGCATGTTATGCTCTGCCTCATGCTTCATACCAGCTTAGCCCTGATGTTTTGGGCTTGAACAACCGGGAAACTTAAGTGCCTGAAGTTTCCCAGGAGAAGGCATTAAGTGCCTCACAATGTGGTGAGAAGTGCCACTGACATTGTGTTCTCTGCACATCTGCAAGAGATTCTGCCTGCACCTCTGCAAACCTGTATGCCAAGAGGAACCAGGATCAGGTCGGAGATCATCTTCCTCTTTCCCAGCACCCTGCTATAGCCTAGGAAGATCTGGAAGTCTCTCAACAGCTATCAAGACGCTGAGCAGTTCCAACACTGCCACAAAGGAGCCAGGCACTAATTCTAACACTGCCACGAGCAGAAAGGACTTTCCCTGCGGTTCCAGGCTACCTATTTATAAGTGGGGCAAAGCCATTTGTGGCTAAACCTTTCCAATTTTCTGATTTTCCTAAATTACTAAATTGCCCATAAGCATCCTTGTGAAGATTTTCCCGACCAAATTAGAACGCAAATTTAACTAGCTTGTACATAGTTTGTGGGTGGGGCTTTTTGGAAATAAAATGACTACATATTTTATAATTCCTGCCTCATGAATTGCCCCAACTAAATCAGATTGCTCAGAGGTAAAATCTGGTAATGTACCCAACATCCTGGAGAGAGTAAGAAGTAGTAGCTCTCCTCTCTCCTGTAACTATGAATTATGTGTTTTCTGGTATTTTACATATATCACAGAGGAGAAGAAGTGTTTTGATCTATCAATCAAAATTTATTTTACTGGGTCACACTAAAATATCAATGTATGAAGGGCTCTTTTGTATAAAGGTGTAGAAAAAAATGCAATCCTAAATACTTTTATACTGACAAAGGACCTTAACCATGCAATATAGTGTACTTTCTATGGATTTTTGTAGATATATACATACACATATATTGAAGCTATCAGCGGCATCCAGAGATGTTCTATAATGATCTCATTCATGAAAAATGTAGGAATTGTACATCCATTGCTGCTGGATGGGAGATCAGGTAGTAAAGTAGATGGTAGCAAGGCATCCTGGCCCTACTAATCCGTGGATTTGTATAGCCTCTCTCTGACTTAAATGCAAAAATGCTATCCTATAGGATAGTATTTGTGCATATATATGTAAGCAAAAGAAGAAGTCCAAACAGATAACCAAAAGCAAACCTCACCAAATCGACTTCCAAAAAAAAATCTCAAACTGCAACATAAATAAATAAATAAATAAGGGTTTGAAAAATATAAGACAACCACAGCATAATACAATGTCAGGTGTTGGAAGGCACCTCTGGAGGTCATTGAGTCCAAACCTCCTGCCCAAACAGGATCATCTAGAGCAGGTCACACAGGAACCTGTCCACACAGGTCTTGAAAGTCCTCATGCTGAGGTGGAACGTTCTGTGTTTCAGTCTGTGTCCGTTGCCCCTCGTCCTAGCACAGGCCACCACTGAAGAGAGGTTGGTATCTTCTTCCTGACACCCACACTTCTGATATTTGTAAATATCAATAAATTCCCCTCTTGGTCTTCTCATTTCCAGACTAAACAGCCCCAGGTCTCTCAGCCTTTCCTCATAAAACAGATGTTCCAGTCCCTTAATCTCTTCAACCAACGTCATCATAGGAACCTGGGCTTGCAAGACAAGTCAAAGCCCAACAGCTACAGATGCTCTCCTCCTACTCTATCACAACAGATATTTTACTGCTAAATATTACATATGCTGTATTACATACAATGCAATGCCTATAGAGGCATTATAAGAGATACAGCATCCTGGACTAAACAGCTTAATGAAGATTTCTGTGCCTTAGATGCCTGCATTTGAGCAATGCAGGACTGCTCTGATTTAGATCAAGTGTCTCATAGTCAATAAACAACACCTACAAGAGGAAATTCAACTCTGAATTAGAACATTCTGGCAAATATGATGAGCTTTTTTCCTCTGTAGCTCAGCTTCGTATGCATTGATTGCTCATCCTGCCCTTGGGTGGTGTAAATGACCACAGAAGATGCTGGCAAGAGCACATCAGTCTCACTGGCTCTGAGGAATCATCCAGAATTCACAGAACAGAAATAATACTCAATTTTCAGTGCAGTGGAAAAAAATAACTTTGTACAAGTGAAACCTTTTTGGTAATAATGGCAACTTGTCCCCACCTCTCCCAGCTCAGGTCTCATTACATTAATGGAGTCAGAAAATCAAATGTAATTGATTTTTCCAGACCTCTCAGATTCTCTAGTGAAGAATCAGGATAAGTGGAGAGCATGGTAGCTATACTTGCATCTTTTCAAATTCAAGACTCTTATTTTTATACTCTAACCAATCTATTTTGATCTTGACTTTTTTTCCTCCTTCTTCTTCTTTTTTTTCCCCTCTTCTCTTTCAGTGTTTCGTAAGCTACATCTTTTTCCTAGTCTGTATGTCTACTCTTGTCTAGAGAGCCTTTGTCTTTTGTCCTTGAAAACACCAGTGTGCATGGAACCCTTTAGGCACTTACATCCTCTCCACCTTAAGGAAGATACACCTCCATATCTTAATCAGTTGCTTTGTTTGCCCTTTTCCTTCATACAGTTTTTTTATTAGGTATGAAAATTTTCTATAGTTTTTCTGTAGTAGGCACCAGCCTGTGAGTGAGCTTTGTGCATGTATTTGCCTCAGTAATAACTGAACAGACTTTCCCGTATTTGTGATCCAACCATGTCAATACAACAGTACTTACTGTAGCAGTCAGTAGTAGGCAAGTATTCCTTTTTTCTTTACCTAGAGACTTAAACTGTTTAACAGGCATGCTTTTCCCATCTTAAAAAAGTTAATGTAGTTTTTTTCCCCCTGTTTATTATATAACTCATTCATTTATTTATTTATTTATTTATTTATTTATTTATTGAAATCCTGGTGTGGCTGCTGTTTAGGTATCATCATGATCAGAGAAAACAAGGTCCTTGCAGCCCTTATGTTAACCAGCTATTTGCTGGCCTTCAGTTTTCTTCTGTGTGATTTAGAACAAGGAGCACCATGAACTCCGTTAGCACCTGGGCCAACATTCTCAAAGCAGCAGCAGGTGCTGTGGAGAGCATCATATGTCACACTTGGCCTGCTATAAAAAATGGACATGATGATTTTTACATGAATGCTAAGGCTGATATAGATAGGAATAGGAAGTTTATATGTAGTATTGGAGCACTGCTGCAAAAGAAATGTAGTGTGGTTTGACAGATTTCATTTTCCTCCTACCCTTTCAGTTCTTGACCTTTATGTAGCAAATATCAACGGAGGCAGAAAGTAATACTGATTTATGTGATAGTTCTGATACTATCAGAGGCTTGTAGCTGAATTTAAAAAAGCACCTAGGCAGAGTAAATTATATGAACAACAAGAGATATTCAGATGTGTGTTCTCTCTCCATCAGTCAGCTTGAATTCATCATAGATAAAAAAAGATTCAGATTTAGCTTGGAGAGTGGATACAAGTTCCTTAATTTACATTACATGAAAAATTTACTGTGATATTGGTTATCCATCAGATTTCAGGCAGGCAGAGATTAAATTAACAGATTTTGAAGCAAAAGAGGGTCATTATATAATTTAGGGTTATTTCTTTACATGACACAGGCTGAGCAGTTTAATTCTATTACTCTCTCATAAGAAAGACATACAATCTTGATTTGAAAATGTCAAGACATTCATTACATCCATTGATGCAATGGCTAATCACCCTGACATTAAAACATGTGCTCTGCTTCAAATTCAGAGCTAATTCCTACACTTGGGTTCTGGCTATTCTTTTTCCTGCTGAAGTTGTTTAGTAAATGATGCTTCCCCCCCTTCCCTCCCCCCACTTATTTTCTTTGTGAAGTTACTAATCTGCTATAATAGCGTCACCATTTGAGCTTCTTCTCAGCACAGTTAAACAGCTTGAGCTCTTTAAATCTCACATTAAAAAAAATCTTCCTATTCTTGAAAAAATAACTATGGGATTTTCCTCTGCTTTTTCCATTATTTCAGTTGATCAATCATAGAATCATAGAATCATAGAATGGTTTAGGTTGGAAGAGACCTTAAAGATCATCCAGTTCCAACCCCCTGCCATAGGCAGGGACACCTCCCACTAGATCAGGTCGCTCAAGACCTCATCCAGCCTGGCTTTGAACACATCCAGGGAAGGAGCAGACACAACCTCCCTGGGCAACCTGTTCCAGTGCCTCACCACCCTCACTGTGAAGAATTTCTTCCTAACATCCCGTTCAAAATTACCCCTCTGCCAATTTGAACCCACTCCCCCTCGTCCTGTCATTACACGACCTTGTGACAGGTCTATCTTTGGAATAAAATGGAATATTTTAACATCATAACCAAGGAGGTAGGAAGCAGGAGGTAGCACTCACCTTCTCTTGCTGGGTATAACTCCCATCTCCTCACTGTCTCCCTCCAGAGTGACCCTCCTTGCTTGCCACCACTCATCATCCGAGGCATTGATGACATGAAGAATGTCTCCATACTTAAAACTGAGCCCTTGACTTGGGAGACCACTGTCTTTGCTCTTGTCATAGTCAAACATGGCTCTGTGGAAGGAAACAAAGATATAAAGACAGGTGACTACATCAGCTTTCTGAATGTTTACTTCTGAACACATTGTCCTGGTTTATTTCACACTTAACCCTTGCTCCTTAAGACAGGGAAAAGGTCTTGCCCAGAGGAAAACTTTCCACCGTGAAGTTAATGTCTTGGGTAGGTGTGGTGGTTTTACACCATTTAGAATTTGGAATTTACCCCCCAAAGAGTAAATTACCACAGTAATCAGAATTTGGAAGTAAAAATACATTGTTATTTACAAAAGTAGGCTAAATACTAAAGGTAATAAACATACACAAATACATATATGTATATAGAACCAGATGCCCAAACCAGACCAAAGCCCAGGGGCTGTGGCCAGCTAACACAATATTACCTCTTCTCTCCTCATAGCCTAAACAATGACTGGAACAGAGAAGCAAACAAGACCAGAGGAAGAGACAGAGGGTAAAACAAGCTAGCAAGAGAGCAAGAACACTCTGGACTCTCAACTATACAGAAAAATAATGAGTCAACAAAATGGGATAAATATATCTCTTTGATTTTGTTTAGCCCCTGCAGGTATGTAAATCCTCTGGACTCTCCCAAATTCTCTGGAAAAAAATTGTTTACAATTCACAGTTAAGACACTAGTCTTAAACTGTAACACTATGCCTACACAAAAAAAGTCTGGGCATAGTTGTGAGTGTACTGCCTAAGTATCCAACCAAGATCCTGGGGAAGATCTTCAGCCTACCTCTACTACCAAGCTACGGTGACACCGAGTCTCAGCCTCATCCAGTCCTATTCCTGGCACTTACACCAACAATCTTCAAGGTAGACATATTCTAGTTTCTCAGTGAAAGACCTTGCATATGAATCCCAGCAAGGCTGTGCCTAAGCACAGATTACTTGTTGGAGTTACCCAGATTAAAATCCGGATCTTGGTTTCTGACAGGGAAAAATACACGGGAATGTTTTTTCTCATATAAAATATTGACTAAAGATAATGCCTGTCAAGAACTGATGTTTATTTCCTATAGGGAAAATAATATGATGATAATCCTGACTGAAATGCTAGATCAGTAAAACCCCAAGAGGTGTATAATAATTGCTACTCTTTTATTGTCAGAAACAAAGCGGTGGCAAATTCTTCACTGGTAAACACTTCTGTGAGATGGATTTGATATAATTAATTGTTGTGCATTGTGGTGCAATTGTAGAGAATGATTACAGCATCTTTATGGGTAGATTGAAAACACTCAAGACTACCTCTTATAATGGGGAGAACTGTGAAAAAAATAAATTATCTGAGTTGTAACTAAGCAGGCAAAATAATTTAAAAGCTCTCAGAAGCACTCATTCTGCATCAAAGGTCTGGTTAAGAAGGAGAAAAAATGCTGTTTGGAATATGTCTTTTCTTAGAGAGTTCACAGTCATGTAATAATAGCTTCAGAAAAGTCTAGAAAATTCCGTTCTCTGAGGGTAAGGACAATAAATAATCTTGCTGAATTTTACATAATCCATGATCTTAGATATGTTTGTTCCTTTCCTGGTAAATGTTCTTGGACTGCACGTCACCTTTGACAAAATTTAATAGCTTAGCAGTGGAAATCCTTAAAAAAACTTAGCTATATCTTAGTAAGACTTTACATTAATAAAGGATTCTTATCAGTAGTGGGTCATCTGTAGCCTTCTCAAAAAAGGCTTTCTGTGAGGACATCTTGTAAAGCAGCACATAAATCCAGAAGCAGCTAAGCACAATCAGTCACCTCTTTTTAACCAATTAATGACAGCTGATCTGTGGAAAAATGTCAGTGCATATGCAAACGGGCATATAACCTATCCTCCCGTTGGTAGTCTCCTTAGCAGTGTGCAATGGTCTGAGTTTTAACACTGTATTGAACAGCCATTGTCTTAAAAACTTCACTGATCACAGGATCACAGGATGTTAGTGGTTGGGAGGGACCTCCATAGATCATTTAGTCCAACCCCCCTGCCAGGGCAGGACCATACAATCTAGCACAGATCACAGAGGAACACATCCAGAGAGGACTTGAAAGTCTCCAGAGAAGGAGACCTCACAACTTCTCTGGGGAGCCTGTTACAGTGCTCTGTGACCGTTACAGTAAAGAAGTTCCCCCTTGTGCTGAGGCAGAATCTCTTTTGCTGCAACTTATATCCATTGCTCTTTGTCCTATCACAGGGAGCAAGTGAGAAGAGTCTGTCCCCCCCCTCTCCTGACCAGCCCTCAGATATTTATAGACATTTATCAAATCCTCTCTAAGTCCTTTCTCTTCCAGACTAAAAAGTCCCAGGTCTCTCAGCCTCTCCTCATAAGTCATGCCCTCCAGTCCCCTAATCATCCTCGTAGCTCTCTGCTGGACCATCTCCAGCAGATCCCTTCCCTCTTAAACTGAGGAGCCCAAAACTGAATGTAGTATTCTGGATGAGGTCTCACCAGGGCAGAGCAGAGAGGGAGGAGAACCTCCCTTGATCTGCTGGACATACTCTTCTTAATACATCCCAGGATCCCATCAGCCTTCTTGGCCACAAGGGCCAGAGAACCTTGCCATGGAAGCTCAAAACCCTAACCACACAGTTGGCAACCATACTGAATACTGGGCAGTCATAATGCAATCCAGAATCCATGCATAATTAAATTATTCAAAACAAATGGCAATATATTCTGTTGTAGAGAATATGAAAGATTGTAATATCCCAGATGTAAAACATATGCCAAACTGGAAATGCTCTGTATTTGGCACATCTTAAGATGAAAAATGTGTTTCAAATGCTAAGCAATAGAAAGAAAGTAGGGCCACATTCTTTGTCCTTGAACAGACATTTGCACCTCAGAGGCCGTGTAGTAACTTAAAAATCACTGACAGCCATCCTGTTAGCTGATGTTAACAATGAATGCAGATGGCAGTGTTTGCCACTAACTTGCTTTGATTGGAGTAATCATGTGCAGTGCTAATTAAAATGAGATTATAGATCTCAGACAAGAGAATTTTTGAGTGCACTTTTCACTGAGGGAAGATTTTGTTGCTGCATGCTCTGCAGATGTTGATTACTCCATTAGTAAGTGAAAATGATGACAGCTGACTTCAGAGCTCTTTCCTAAACATTTCAAATTAAGAACCAGGTTTAAGAGCCAGGTTTAAGTTGATAATATAACCATATTCAAGCTTACAACTTTGATAACATTGCTGGCTCTGTAAAACATACTTTTGTAAGCTGGCAGTTGGCCCAGCTATAGAACAAACTGAGATCTTCACTCTAGGCACTGTTGTATGCGTGCAGAAGTTAATGTGACCTTGGGCAACGGAGAGACCTAAACACATTCATCCTCACCTCCTCCTTTTAGTTCTCAGGCTGAAAGTAAAGTCTGGATCTCCACAAGTCCAATTGCAAGCTGTATTTAAGAGGCTGACATGTCATTTCTAATTTTCTACCTGATGAACAACACCCAGTTCTCTTTGTGCTCAGCCTTGCAGATACATATAAAAATAACACATCTGCATCTGTGGAGCGTCAGCTGAAGGGATACAAAATGCATAGAGGCAGATGTCTCTTCTGGTGAAGGAAATGGGCACAGCTTTTCTCTTTCATGTTTTTGGGCAGTGACAGTCCAGTCTTACAGGATACTGCTTTACACCCTGTGAACACTGAAACTTTCATCAGAGAGGAAACTTAATCTCTCACTAAAGTGTGTGATCACTAAAGTGATCTATGCAAGTTTCTTTACCAAGATAACCTTAGAGAGATCTGCCATGCCATAGGGAATATCAGAGGAAAGGCTGAAATGCAGCAGCATTCTTGTAGAATATTCAGTTTTGAGAAGAGCACACAAGCAACTCAGTCCGGCAAGAGACTCACCCTGCACCAGAACACAGGATCACAGGATTTTAGGGGTTGGAAGGGACCTCCTGGAGATCTTCGAGTCCAACCCCCTGCAAGAGCAGGGCCATAGAATCTAGTACAGGTTGCACAGGAACACAGAATCATAGAATGGTTTAAGTTGGACAGCTGTCACCCTTCTCTGAGAAATGAGCACCAGATTCTCCTTTCAGTTACAGAAGGGCCCTCACAATCGGGACCTGACTGCTTTAACTCCCCTAGATAAGTACTCCTCCAAAATGAGACAACTAAAAGAAACAGAAATCTCATTGAAACTAGCCAGATGATTTAACCTGTGTTGCAGTGCCCCTCTCTGTGATGACTTAGAGGTATCTTCACCCAATACGAACACATACAGTGCAGATACTGGGGAGCCTGCTAGCAGAGCTAAAGAGCATTCTGAATTTGCTAATGTGACTATGCTTTCATATGGCAAGTAGAGTAGAATAGAATAGAATGGAATGGAATGGAATAGAATAGAATAGAATAGAATAGAATAGAATAGAATAGAATAGAATAGAATAGAATAGAATAGAATAGAATAGAATAGAATAGAATAGAATAGAATGGAATAGAATAAGCCAGGTTGGAAGAGACCTCCAAGATCACCCAGCCAAACCTATCACCCAGCCCTATCCAATGGCACTAAGTGTTCCATCCAGTCTTTTCTTGAACACCTCCAGGAATGGCAACTCCACCACCTCCATGGGCAGCCCATTCCAATCTGCTTATTGACTATCAAAAGCATAAAGTAAATGCAAAAAATTCCCATTAACATGTTTAAATATTTTTCCTCTGTTTCCTGTTTTTGCATGAGATTGGAAAAAAAAAAGTTTAGTATCTGTAGAATATTTTGAAAGTCAAAAAATGCTATTTGAGTGCTAAGTATTGCTTCTGTTTTCTTGATGTGAACATCTTTCTTGTAGAAAATTAAGAAATGCTGTTCTGAGAAGAGAAGAAGGTGCGAACATTTAGAATTCAAGACTCTTGCTTCCCTGATGCTATTCCAGACATCAGAAGTGATCATTACACCAGGCTAATCCCAGCAGTAATTTGGACAGAATCTAACAGGTTTCATTTTTGTGCTTGGGTGCCTCTTAATCATTTTTAGGAACCCACATCAGCGTAAAACATGAGACATGCATTTCATAACAGCATCAAAATTAATTGCTCAAAAATTGCTTGAAATGAAAATACTGTCAGTGCCAAGCCATAATATACTGCCAAACATGCAGTGGGGTGTCCACATGGCAATGAAGCCCAGGAAAACATGGCCACTTAGTGTAAACACTTCATCATTTGAGGTATGTCCAAAAGCTAAGTCGCATTGTGCAGTAAGTCTCTACTTCTAATCACATCTACTCTTGTAGCTAGAGGAATAAATGTTTTACGCAGAAAAAGACATATTGCTTTAAGGAAACAGCAAATAATTTTTTTTTGTGCAACCCCATATATTGAGGGCTATCTGGACCCACCATGCCTATATCATTTAAGAATCAAAAATAGGATACAGGTGCACTAAGTGGCCTTGCTAAGCCTGTGTCAAAATAAGGAATTTAACAGAGAAATGGAGCTTCCTCAGCTAATGCTGTAAATACCCTTCATAAATTAGTAGTCTTCATGATCTTTCTGACAAGGCAAGGGATATGAATGCATTTACAGCACAGCACTATCTTTTGCTGAATGCTCCTGTATGTTGAAGGCAAAACCCCAAGATCTCCAACTCCCATATCTCTGTGCTACGGCCAGTAATCTCAATTTGATACAGTTCAGGTGGCAGCTTTATTTGCATCTTTGAAATTACTGTCTTCTTCTGGCACAGATGGGAGTTTGCATATAAATTTACAGACTGCTCTTTGCCATTTACTTGATTATGAAATGACAACAACAGTTAGCAAGAGAGATCTTCAGCTTCTGTAAACAGTCCTAACTCTTCTGCAGTCTGCCAGCATATCTACATTTACGCCACTTATGGATATTACTCTCTTCTCTGAAAACTGCCACAGCATCATTATAAGGGGGATATGCTTTATTCTTCCTCTCTCTAAATTTGTATCACCCCTCATATAATTCCCTCCCCCCCAGTGTACAGAGACATAATAATTTTCTTGGGTTTGAACAGTAATTCAGTGTCAGACTCAGAATCAAGTCCCAAGTTTCATAGCTGTCTTTTCTGCACTCTCAGTAATGGATTTATTTCCACCCACTTGCAGGCTTAGCTTGAAGAAAACATTAGAAGTAAATGAAAGAAATCCCAGAGTATTTCATTGCTATAGCTACAACAGAGAGCACAGCAGCACTGTGATAGAAGCAGCCACTGCAACACTGTGATACTACTGAAAGGGTTAAATTTTCAGATAGTGACACTTTCATCTTCTCCAAGCTTTGTTTCCACCTGGAGAAGTTGAACAGGTAAATATAATGCGTAGAGCTTAGAAAAAAAAGTTACTTCCTCCTTGGTATCTGGTTTGACTTGGTATCTGCAACTCAAAGGTGCTGCAATTCCTGCTTTCTTCTCTCCTCTCTCCTCTCTCCTCTCTCCTCTCTCCCCTCTCCCTCTTTTTCCCTCTCCCTCTCCTCTTTCACTCTTTCTCAGCAGCAGCTGGGATTCACCTCCCAGGTGCAGGGCAATGAAGGGCAGGGCACAAAGGAAGGGATATGGGCTGTAATAGTTTGCCATGGGGAATGCTCCCAGTTTTGTGTAGTTAAGGATGTTGTCTTAGCTGATAGCACTGATAGAAACCCAGAGGGCTTGAAGCTGCCCCTAAGGCACTTTCACTGCACCAAATCCCACTGCATATTTGCATTCAAGCCTTTTCCATTTGCTACCATATTATTCCTTTATTTCATTCAAAGATTTTCCCATTCAGGCCAAGCAACTCTTTATCATTTTGTTCCTAGTAGGAATTTGGCAGAGAGATATGCCATGGACTTCAATGAAAAAAGGATTGGAGGCAGCAGTATTAGTTCCAGAAAACTTTCTCTGAGAGGAAGGAGATTGTTTTCTTTATGGTGTTTACATTAGGAAAGAGGACTGCCATTTGTCCACAGGGAATATTTTGCTCATTTCATAGGTGTGACCATGATTCTTCAATATCAGCTCTTATGAGCCAGTGCTTATATTGTTGATAGATGTTTTTTTGATCTTTAGCAAGTCCTCATGTTCTCTGCAGGATGCAGGTTCTTTTGTACTGAAAAATGTAAGCCAGCATTTGCAGAAGCATCTAGCAAGGCTGGAGCACAGCCCTATGAAGAGAGCCTGAGGGAGCTGGCATTGTTCACCCTGGAGAAGAGGAAGCACAAAGGACACCTTATTGCTTTCTACAACTACCTGAAAGGAGATTGTAGCCAGGTGGGGGTTGGTCTCCCAGGCACCCAGTGACAGAACAAGAGGACACAGTCTCAAACTGTGCCAGGGCAGGTTTAGGCTGGATATTAGGAAGAAATTCTTCATGGAAAGAGTGATTGCCCATTGGAATGGGCTGCCTGGGGAGGTAGTGGAGTCCCCATCCCTGGAGGTGTTTAAGAGGAGGCTGCATGAGGCACTTAGTGCCAAGGATTAGTTGATTGGAAAGGTTAGGTGATAGGTTGGACTCGATGATGCTAGAGGTCTTTCCCAACCTGGTTAATTCTGTGATTCTGTGATCAATGGATGCATGTTTCACTTCTGTAGTCTTGCTGTGCAATAGTGTACAAGATCCTATGTTAAAGGTAAAAGCTCTCACAGCACAAAGTGGGGAAGGATTGGCAGGTTGTTCTTTCAGCTGTGGACATGGGCAAGCCTCATATTACTCTCAGGTTTGCCTGGCTTTAAGGGCTTCCAGCAGGAATTGAAAGGTGGCTTGTGAACGTGAAACTCTTTTATGTCTTCTCGTGCTGGCACAAGGGCAATTCACTTTAGGGTACACTCAGTTTTTGTTTCTTTGGCATTTGTTCAGGGCATAAAAGGGTCAAACAGAATTCTGCTTGCTTCAAACACTTGAAACCAGTACTGAGATGCTAGCATGTCCCTCCATCTTTTCCATAATTTATTAATTGGGTGTCAGTTTCATATCTGGCAAGTGCAGAAACTTTTAAGTACATCTGCATTGCACTCACTGTATTCCACATGTGCAACTTTGACTTTTACTTTAAAACTGGGAGACTGCCCTGGGTCAGAGCAGAACATTGATTACATTTCAACTCAGGTATTCTGACAAACTCCAGAGATCTGCAGTAACATCTTGACTCTGGAGTGCTTCTGCAACATTTCTGACTGTGTGTGTGAAATTTCACAATAAACCCCCAAACTTATGAGTGAGATTGAATTGCACAGCAAACTGGGAAATTTAGAGCAGGCTAGTTCTAATTTTTTTTTTTTTTTTTAATAAATGAAATTATTTTTGACTGAAACTGACCTGGCCTGCACATTATCCATCAACATTGGATTGGTTTTATTTTCTTGCCATGCAAACTAAGTGATGCTGCTGTGTCACTGCATCTCTGTCTTCCATTTGACACTGTGACATTTAAGATTATCCATATCCAGAAAGGAGAAGTGACTGGATGTCAAATGAGAGTCACTTTAAACTACAGGGTAATTTACCTGAAATGGCAACCTGTGGGTTACACAGTTTGACACAAGAGCTAAAGAGCCATTCCACGATTCTTAGGTTTCAAGAAATAGTAACTTATTTGCTGTCTGAGTGCATTCATTTTGTTGTGTCTATGTTTTTTCTTGTTTTCTTTTGTGCCTTTTTTTTTTCTCTGTGTGTGTTTTTTGTGTTTATTGTTGTTTATTTTTCTCCTTCAGGAAAATAATAATAATAATAAAATGCTTATTTCAAAGACAGTGAGACTTAAAAGCCATTAACAGAATCATAGGACTATAGACAAGTTTTGTTTGGAAGGTGTCTGTGAAGGTCAGCTAATTCAACCCCTCTGCAATGGGCAGAGACAATTTTAACTAGATGAGGTTGCTCAGAGCCCCATCCAACCTGACCTTGAATGTTTCTAACAATGGGGAATCTACCACCTCTCTAGGCAACCTGTTCTGATGTTTCATCACCCTCAAAATCAAGAAATTCTTCCTTATATCCAGGCTAAATCTCCCCTCTTTCAGTTTAAAACCATTGTCCCTTCTCCTGTTGCAACAGGCTCTGTTAAAATGTCTGCCCTCATTATTCTTATACACCCCCTCAAAATATTGAAAGGCTCCAACAAGGTCTCATTAGAACCTTCTGTTCTCCAATTTGAACAACCCCAACCCTCTCAGCCTTTCTTCATAGCCAAGGTGTTCCAGAACTCAGGTAATTTTTGTGATCCTCCCCTGGACCTGCTCCAACATGTCCATATCTTTCCAGTGCTGAGGGCTCCAGAGGTGGGCACAGTACAGCACATGAGGTCTCATCATAGCAGAGTAGGGCAGCAAAATCACCTCCCTCAACCATTCTTTTGAGGCAACCCAAGATATGTTTGGCTTCTGGGCTAAGAGTGCACGTTGTCAGCCCATGTTCAGTTTCCCATCTGCCAGCATCCCCAAGTCCTTCTGCTCTCAATCCCTTCATCCCCCAGACCATAATGATGCTAGGAGTTTCTTTGACCCAGGTGGATGGGTTCAACTTAGCCTTGTTGAACCTCATGAGGCTCACAAGGGTCCAATTCCTGAACTTGTCCAGGTCCCTCTGGATGGCATGCCATCCCTCTGGCATGTCAATCACTCAGCTTAGTAACATCAGCAAACTTGCTGAGTGTGCACTCAATTCCACTGTCCATGTCATTGATGAAGATGTTAAACAGCACTTGTCTAAGTATGGGCATCCCTTGTTACCAGTCCCCATATGGACATGGAGCCATTGACCACTACCCTGTGGATGTGAAAATTTGAGCAATTTCTTATCCACTAAAGAGTTCACCCATCAAGACTATAGCTCTGCAATTCAGAGAGGAGAATGTTGTGCAGGACAGAGCCAAAAGCTTTACAGAAACCTAAATAGATGACCTCTGTAGCTCTTACCCACTGAATTAGCCATTCTATCATCAAAGACCATGAGGCTGGTCAGGCAGGACTTTCCCTTGCTCAAGCCATGACAGCTGCCTCAAATAATCTCCCTGTCCCCTATGCCTTAGCATAGGTTCTAGGAGGACCTGCTCCATGATCACCCTAGGCACAGAAGTGAGGCTGACAGTTTGTTCATTCCTGGGGTCCTTTTTTCTTTAAAAATGGGTGTCATGTTTCCCTTCTTCCAATCACCAGGGGCTTCATCTGACTGCCAGGACTTTTCAAGGATCTGCTTTGGGTAGTTGAGTTTTTTAGGTGGTTGTCTCAGATACCCAGACTCTTAGACCTAGTCATGACCTATACCTGTAGGCAGTTTAAAAATTATATTGTGGCTAGTCTGCCCCCAAAGACTTCATTGTGCATCCACTGGGTTATCACCAAAAGTTATTACATAATGACTACTACCAGATTCCTTTTTTAATTTTTTTTTTTCTTTGCCTTTTTTTGTTTTATTTGTTGCTTTACTTTTCTGGACAGTAGACATCAGCAGAACTAAAGTAAGAGAAAGTATTTCTGTGGAAAAAAAAATCCACACTTATGATATATATTATATATATATATATGATATATATAATAATTTGAACATAAGGGTCCAAAAAGAGTGGCATGATATGGACCAAACACTGTGCCTCTAGTACTGAAAATTACACCACCAGCCAAAGTTCAGATAATTGCACCAACAAAACAGAATGCTTTATGTTTTCTTCCATCCCAGCAATCAACATGTAATAGTGGAACATCATCAGCCAGACTATTCTTACTTCTGTGAAAGAAGTGTAAGAATTGGGGAAATCTGCAGACTTTCCTAGAATGGAACTGTTCTTTTGTTTATGTCATACCAAATCTGTTTATACACTCCAACCTTCAGAGAATATTTTTGAAAAAGAACTATTGTCCAGCTATTGGTAAAGTATAGGCAAACAGAACTAGGAGAATATATGAATGAGACCAAACATTGGCTGATCTGAACGTGGGCATTCTGGAGAAGTCAAGATACTGGTCTGCAACAGCTCTGTCTTAGTAACATTTTCTGCTTGGCTTTGAATGCTGTCCTTTGGTAATGAAAGAATCAGAAGTTGGATATGCTTTGTTATTGTTTTGGCTGACTGGGTTCTTCTGGAATAATGAGGTGCCACATGCATGTGGGAATTACACCATGGAAATAGTTATGAAAATTAATTCTCCTGCATAATGTGGAGAAGTGTACTAAATCCATAAACTCTGCGGGATGCAAGTATTTGAGAAATCATAAAATCCTTTTGTCTCTAGGCCAAAACTTGAAGAGCTCATTAAGAGTTTGCTCAGTCAGTGGGAGGCTGCGTTTTAGCACAGACCTAACAGGAAAACATGAAATTAGTTTTTGGTTTTGACTTTGTCTCTTTGATTGAAGAAAGGTGATTTTGCAAAGATCCAAATGCTATCAACGTCTAAAATTATGTTTTTCATGGCACAAAGGTCTTTACATAACCTCTAGTTCATGAAATCAGATGTGAACTCTAAATGCTTCAGATCTACAAAGTATAATTCTATAGAAATAAGTAGATATGGAACAATGCTGAAGGCCTGAGCTGAACTGTGCTGAAGTCTTCTGAACTGTGATGAAAATAACAAAGAAAAGTCATCTGAAACAGCAGCAGCTGTGAGACAAGATGCACTATTTAGTCAACTAATTCTGTGGATTCCTTGAGCTATTGTCTGTCAATTCTTACCCTTTCCTATCGTAAGGACATTTACTCCACTAAGTTTTATTCTGTGATTGGGATGAACATTCTCCTGATAGATGAAGTTTTCTACAAAGCTCTGTCTTCTGGAGTAAAATGAATATTTCAAAAAGCTCAGTTTTCATTCACGCCCCTTTCTCATGGAGAAAAACTTGAAAATAAGACATAAGCATATGCAAAAGCTGAAATAAACACACTAAAATTGCAAATAAAATAATAGTCTTTGGTGTCAACTTGTCAGTGTCAAAACACTGTGATTGTTTCTTGTTTTTAATGGCTAGATATGGTGGTTTCACTACACATGTGGCTCTCAGTCCTTTTTAAAAGCAGACTTGGAAGAAATAAGTGCTGATAGAATCACAGAACAGGATCATAGAATGGTTTAGGTTGGAAGAGACCTCAAAGATCATCCAGTTCCAACCCCCTGCCATAGGCAGGGACACCTCCCACTAGATCAGGATGCTCAAGACCTCATCCAGCCTGGCCTTGAACACCTCCAANAAGCAGCTTTAAGATTGACAGAATTTGCCTTAAGCTGCTCCAAGGCTGACAAGACGAAGGTCCGGTACAGTAACAGGAGTGCTTTGATTCCTTGCTCTTGGATGGTGCTAGGACCTAGGAGAAGAAATTTTTTTCTCCTTTACCATGAACGAAGCTCAGAGTTTTGATGGTTTTGTTCACAATGACACTTCCTTGTTCTGTGTGTAATTCCTGATTTAAGTAAGGACACTAAGCACCAGAAATGGGACATTTCCTTTGAGTAACTTCATTTTAAGTAAGTCTCATGACAAGAAGAAACTAAAAATAAGTCATCCAAGAAAAGCAGTTGTGTTTTTCTCTGTCTTCCTGCCTATATAGGCTTCAGCTTACTTTGATTCTAAGACATTCCTCTGACCTGAAGAAAAAAATATTTACCATGAATCCCTACTTCTGCTTAGCAATTAACTTTAGATGGGAAAGGTTTATCGAAAGTCATGTCCTTGAATTTAAGCAAAATCATAATAGCAACCTCTTGAGTCTGGCTCCTAAAAATAATTTTCATTAACATTTGAGTAATCTGATCAATTTCAAGCAGATTACACACACTTAAAATTATGCACTGAGACTTATGTGTGCCATAGCATATAAGTAGTAGAAAATAATTCATGGATGCAGTTGTTTTTGTATTACTGCTCAGAGGTACATTTTTTTCCATCAAATTTATTTAAAACAAATTGACTGTGTATTTCAGGAAGTACAACTCAGCTTTAAACCTCATAAACCTCTACCATTTCCTAAGTCTGAATCAAATGAATGAAATGCTGAAAGCTGGAGTATTATACCTAACATTAATGTTAGATATGTATGTGCAGGAAACATAAGACTGAGGCAGCAATGATAAAAAATTAGTTTATGTCTTTGGCAGCTATAAATGAACAGTGAATGAACACTGGCTTACAGGTTATGCTACCATTTTCCCCCTGTTTTTTAAATAATGCCCTCCACACAAAGGTTTTGTGGCTGGTAAAGCTGTAGAAAAAAATCTATGTTACAAAGACATACGTCTTTGTGTGACATGTGCATCGTGTACTGATCCAATATATCCTCATTTTAAGCTGCTTGCTGATCTCAATGAGGTATTTGATGAGGTTTCCTAGGAGGTGGGACTGTCAGTGTTCAGGAGGCTTTTGGAGAACACCCTTCAGAACAAGCTTTAGTTTTTGGTCAACCCTGAATTGGTCAGGCAGTTGGGATAGATGATCTTTATAGGCCCTTCCAACTGAAATATTCCATTCCATCCCATCCTATCCTATCCTATCCTATCCTATCCTATCCTATCCTATCCTATCCTATCCTATCCTATCCTATCCTATCCTATCCTATCCTATCCTATCCTATCCTATCCTATCCTATCCTATCAGAGCTTATAAATAAAGNTATCCTATCCTACTCTGTCCTGTCCTATCCTGTCCTGCCCTACTTTGGGTGAGGCCAACTCTCTTGCTCACACTACATGAAGGAGGAGCAAATCCCACTCTCTGAATAGAGAAAGCATGACAAGACAGGAACTCTTCTTAAAATCTAATCGTTGATATAATGGACTGTGTAGGAGCAAGGAACAATTCTGAGCCACATTCACATTTTCATCATTCAGGGACAAGTACATCACCAGTGGAGCTGCTCTGCACATGTAGGAGAGAGTAGGATCTCACCAAGAGGATGGTGAGCATTGATGGAGGCAGTGTAGAGGTTATGCAATTTTGGGAGACACTGAAAACTCAGCTGGACAAGTCCCTGAGCATAATTTTGAAGCTGAGACTACTTTGAGAGGGAGGATAGGACAACCCTCAGGACGGTCTCCTCTAATCTAAGTTGCCTATGATCGTGTCCATTCAGAAGGACTGAAGTGTAACAGGAGACACAGGAGTTTATCTCAGATTGTATTTACCACTTTTGGGCACATAAAGAGTTTCTGATACGTACTCTGTATAAAATGACAGTCAAACTTTGGTGTATGAGAGAGAGCATTTTCTGCAGCAGGTAAAAATAATCCATTTTGTTTAAAAGTTCCTTGATTTATCTAAGTGAGAATGGTACAGAGCTGCTCAAGCTACACAGAATCACAGAATCACAGAATATTGGAGGCTGGAAAGGACCTCCAGAGATTCTTGAGTCCAAACTCCCTGCCAAAGCAGGATCCCCTAGGGTAGTCTGCACGTGACTGTATCCACGCAGGTTTTCAAAGTCTCCAGAGAAGGAGACTCTACAACCTCTCTGTGCAGCCTGTTCCAGTGCTGTGTCACTCTCAACTGTAAAGAAGTTTCTCCTCATGTTGAGGTGAAACGTTCTGTGTTCAAGTTCAGATGATGTTCCTCAGAACATTGATACTAGAGACATCTTGAAAGCATTATAGCCATGTTAAAGGTGAACCTCACCATAGCTGATGTGGCTGTACTGTAGTCATTCCAGATCGACAGTGTGTTTGGTAGCTCAGCTACCAGTGTGGGCACCTGCAGTGTGATTTTTGGCTTATAGCAGAGAAGGCTTTCTTTTGTTCATATTCTATGAAAACAAATTTGGTGCAATGCAGAGATTATTAGAGGAATCTATACTCCCTAGACAATAAAGGAGAGAGCAAAGTATCTATGGGAAATGAAGAATTCAGAGCAGTTATGCTAAATGAGAAAAATAGGCTGATATAGGTAGTGTGAACATTTCTCTAATTCAGTGTCCTGTTTCCCTACTTGGAAAATGAGAATACTCAAGCAGAATATTGCAAAGTGCTCAGAGAGTATGGTAAAGTGGCCATATCAATGCTGGTGATGAGTAAATTGAACATAAAGAGTGAAAGCTCTTTGATTTCAATAGAAGGAAGCATCTATTGAAGCTACACATTTTGTCAGTAAAGCCTGCAGTGTAAATTACACTGTCATTTAGCATTCACTTATACAAAAATAGTGCCATTACAGTGAATTGAGTTGTACAGAATAACAGAACAGAGATCCAAAAGTAAGGGGTTTTGTTGATTCTGACATCTCAGGGAGTAATGGAAAATAAGCAAGAAAGTGAACAAACAAATGTCTCTGACTGAAGAGGGATGCTTTTCTTCCGATCCACATGGACAAGATTGTTTGAATTACTCATCAACAAGAGTTTTCTACCTAGACTAATTCTTAGACTTTTTCAGTATTTCATAGTCTCATTTGCAAGCTGCAGGAACTTCATATTTGTTCACTTCCAGCATGGAAACAGCAATGCAGCTCAGTGCGTGATTTAGGGCTAAATAAGGATGCTCTCTTTGGAAAAAGCTATGATGTACAGCAGGGAGAGGATCATACCATATGTGCCTTGCTCCTATATGTTCCCTAAACATCTGCTGCTAACTACTGTCACAGAAAGGACACTTGGCTAGATGCACCTTTCTTCTGAGCCAAGGTAGCTGCAAACCAAAGGCAGTGTCATTTTTGGTAGAGGAAAATAGTGCAAAAAGGTGCAAAACTCCAATTGCTTGCATGGCTTGCATTTGTGTTGACAGAAGAAAGGCCATGGAATATATTCAGTGTTTAAAAAAATCAGAGCAATCCAGATAGGAAAAAAAAAAAAAAAAGAAAACTTGCAGTTTAAAGAGAATCAGGTTGAACTCTTCAGTGTGTAGGTGTGTGTAGTGTGTGTAGGTGATGACTTTTACCAGTCAGTGGGGGAATAGCAATTCCCAGCACCTGGGATCCTGCACACACAGCCTAAGGACTTCCAGACATCTCAGGAAGCTGGCAAAACAACAGAGGCCACAGGGAGAAACAATTATTGTGGAGCTGTAGAGTTTATGTGTATGTGTCAATTCTAGTGTTAGATCAGAAAATTTTTGACCAGGCCTACCCTGCCTCCTTGATTGAGGGCTCTGATGATTAGGATTACTCCGACACCTGAAAGCTACTTCAAACAAAAATAAATACTGTAAATGAGAGTTTCAAATAATCTTTGTAGACTGATCACAGAATTTGCCTTCCTATATCAGCATCTAAAAATGTCTCATGTTCAACTCTGCCATTCCTACCTCTGGCCTTATAGGATGAAACTCCATTCAGTTGTTTAACACAACTTCTGACTAGCAGTGCAGATGTCATCCTTTTAATAGTTCTTCTCGGTCTCTAGTATTCCCCACCAAACAACAGCCAGAGAAATACCTGTTTCTCTAGCAAAGTATGAACTATTTCGTTTCTATAGCTGTGACGTAGCATTGCAGTTCCATCAGCAAGTTCTGTAAGGTGAACCAAGTTAATGGAAGGACTCTAAACAGAGTGAGATTGTATTGAGAGGAATAACTTTCATTTTTTCTATATAAAATAAGCAAGTCACTATAAGATACAATGTGATGAAATAAATATAAATGAAACAAAAAAACCCACACTGAAAAATAGATTGTGTGAAACATAATTTCTGTTCAAAGGTTGTTTTCCCTTATGATCTCAAAATCTGTATCCCAAAACCTTTTTTTGAAGTTAAGAGAAAAAGCTTCTCTTCTGTTAAGTAATAGGCACAGGCACTATCTTCTTTACCAGTAAGTAATTTATTAGGCAAATCCTCACTGCTGCATGTGACAACCTCTGAGGGATAATGAAAGAAAAAATATCTTCCAAGTGCCCCACACAGCAGGACCATATCTGGAAATCTCTTCATCTCCTGCAGCTGTAGCAATAATTCAAATAATCCACTGCCACTAATTTATCAGTCCTATTGCATTACTGGTCTTTAGTGAGGTGATATTTTTTATTTTTATTTACAACTGAGGTGCAAAACAGGACAAGGAAAGGCTGTCTTCACCTTAAGGGCATTATTGTCAACGACTTTGATATACTCTTCTACCTCCTCAAATGCTTGTTGGCAGTTGATGTAAGACCACCCTGAAGGAAACGGGGTATCTAACTCCTGCTAGAGCACCAAATAAGACTGGCAGCAAGAGGTCTCTTCGAGCTCTGAGTCACGGAGACCAATAGGATACACCTATATCTAAGCTTTTCTGGATGGCTAATAACACCTGCTGTACTTGCTGCCATGAATCCAATTGCTGGCATTCAGTTCATCTGACCCTTCAAGTTGATTCCTTTCATTCAGTGAAATCAATCCTCAGGAGTTCTGTGCCAAAAAATTGGAGACAATTTTGAGGAATTGCAAGCAGGAATATTTAATTACTCAGCATCGTTTACCAAATGCCTGACCCTAGGACCCTGCCTCTGTCATCATAAAGCAAGGATGGATGGCATTGCCCTACTGTGATGGAGACTAGTGAGGATAACTACAGTGAGGATTGCGCAGCATTCAGATACTAAATAACAATTACACAGGGCATTGGGGTGTAAGAAAGCTCAAGAAAAAAAAAGGCCATAGCAATAAAGCTAAATGAATTATTTACAACCAACTACAAGATATATTTAAGGATGAACCCACAGAAGAGCTTTTCAGACCTGTCAAATCAATAGAACCATCTGCACTTGATGTGTCAGTAGACAAAGTTTAATAACAAATCAATGAAATGAATAATAATAAATTACCAGGATGAGATGAATGACTCAGATGTGTGCAAGTGGAGAATACGAAGCCAGTCTTTTAAAGGGACACCACAAATAAATTAAATCTGTGTTCAGTAACAGGCAGATCTACTTAACCTCTTTAGAGGAACAGTAAATTCACAGACCAGAAACATCTCTAGGATTTCCAGAAAGCTAGTAACAGACTTTCTCATCAAAATATCATAAATGGGAATGTGATCTAGAAGAAAATGCTTAAAGGACAGGGGATAAGGATTAACAAAGAAGGTTTAATTTTCACAACAGAGAAACTCCCATAAGTGATCTAGAAGAGGTGGTGAAAAATGAAGCAAAATATTCACTTGAGGACACTGAAGTATCAGCAGTAGCAAATCCAGAAGAATACTAAGAACAGTCGTGAAAGGATTTCACAGTGTCAAGTGACTGAATGATAAAATACATGATAAAATTCAATGTCAATAAATCCAAAGGGAGTGATGAAGACCATCAGTCCTTGGTAAATGTATATACTGATACACACTTGCTAAGCAATTACCCTTCAGGGAGGAAATTCTGGACACTACATATTTTTCTAGGAAAACATGAATTCAATGCTTGGCACTAATGAAAACAGCAAATTTGTACCTATAATTTAAGGAAATGAATAAAGAAACAAACAATTATCATTGTCATTACAACCTTCCTCTATTACAGAGAGTCCTAATTCTCCTATCATGAATAGAAGCTGGAAAAGGCAGAGAAGGAGCAGAGAGGCCAATAAGGATAATATTCACACAGGGCAAGATTATATTGATGTAAGACTTTTCACCCTTAAAAAGGATGACCAAGAAAAGACTATAATAGAATTAATGAAATTACAATTTTCAGGGAAGAATGGCTGGTTCACTGTTCTCAAAAGACAAGAAATTGAGAGATTCATCAATTTATAATTACAAAATTGTTTTGATTGGAAGAGACCTTTAAGATCATAAAATCTAAGTGCTAACCTAGTCACCACCAAAACATGTCCCTCAGCACCACTAACATAATTTAAATGGGCAAAAAAAAAAAAAATATTCCAAAGAAGAGAAAAATCCATCAAAGGTTATTTTTATAACCGCAGTAGATCTGCTAACAGATATTTGAGGCAGAATGTGGGTGGGAAGCACTTTTGGCCCAATTGAGTTTGGTGGCCACGTTCACCTTCACATGAAGTCGTAGTCATCTGGCTTGTGACAATCTGCTGGACAGGTGGCTTTTGTGTTTATGTCCTGCCATCTTTGTGGAAAACAGCTAAAGAATTTAAGCTGAAGCCTCATTTGCACATACACAACATAGCTGCCCGTAAACAGAGTTGTTGCCTACAACTACCTAAAGGGAGGTTGTAGCCAGGTGGGGGTTGGTCTCTTCTCCCAGGCAACCAGCAACAGAACAAGGGGGGACAGTGTCAAATTGTGCCAGGGCAGGTATAGTCTGGATATTAGGAAGACGTTCTTCACAGAGAGATTGATTGGCTTTGGAATGGGCTGTCCAGAGAGGTGGTGGAGTCACTGTCTCCAGAGGTGTTCAAGAAAAGCCTGGATGGAGCACTTAGTGCCATTGGATAGGGCTGAGTGATAGGTTTGACTGGGTGACCTTGGAGGTCTCTTCTAACCTGGCTTATTCTATTCTATTCTATTCTATTCTATTCTATTCTATTCTATTCTATTCTATTCTATTCTATTCTATTCTATTCTATTCTATTCTATT